>JAECUM010010842.1:0-68268 GCA_016617855.1 Megalonaias nervosa | reverse complement strand
ATCCTTTCCTTTTGATAAGTACACTTAAGTGTAAAACTGGTCAGAAACTGTGATGACCCTAGACCAACAGATGTGAAAGTGCCAACACCTCCTCCAGACAGTGCAGAAAACATTCACAGGATTGAAACAAACAAGATCCCCAAAACACTGGAAGTCAACTGGTGAGGATCAACATCTATGGATAAATTATGAGTCATCTTATAAATCTCCAAACCCAATGAATTAACACTTTTGGTCAATCTATAAAAACAAATTTTCCTACTGAACTTCATCTGCTTCATTGACTAAAAGAGATTTAAAGGATTTAAAAAACCCGATGAAACATACCTGAGATTGATGTATATTATGACTCAAATATTTCCAGATCTAAAAGTTAAATGCCTCCTCATTTCTACATCAAAGGAAACGAACATTCACTACTATATCACCTTTTACAACTCTCCATCCTTACACATCTTCAAATCTTTCATAAATTAAAACACATGTAAAAATAATCACATCACTTACAAGGAAACTTTAGTTTTTACATTGCAAATTAAAGCAATAATGTTTGCATGAATAATCTGTACACCATACTGCTTTGGCTGGCAAGTCATTGTCACATTGAACACTTCAGTTCTATTCCAATGGAACAAATGTGGCCATGAGAAACTCACTGCAGAAGGACTCAAAATAAAGTGTATTTTCATGGTACACAGCTTCCATTGATGTAAAAAATCCATCAGCATGTTGCTTCATCATAATGTACTGCACATCTCTTGTCTGCAAACACTGGCCAATCATCCTTATTATGCTTATGCTTTGACATAGTGAGTAGTACATCTTTACTGAGATGATAATAATTGAAATGGACGGCACTATTGGTCACTTAAGGATTATGTTGTCATTCTCTACCCATTTAACCAGCTAATTCTGAGCAGTACGGCTACCAGGCAGTTAAAGTTATCATTAAATTAAGTTTAGTAAGCCTGCCACTGCCATCAACACCACTGACTGGTGGATGCATAGTGGGGCATACCATGGTATTTTCATTACAATTTTTTAAAAATTCATCATCATGTGGCTACCATGGCTTAGACCTTCTTCCCTAATTAGAAGCTCATATTCTAGAGTAATAACATAAGTGCAGTGTTTGTTTTAATGCATTTTTCATGCTGTCTAAACTAGGGGAGCAATCCTCCTTTCCTTTATCCAGAGAGTTCCAGGATCAACCCAGACTATACAGGTCTGGTAGACTGAGACCAGCACAGGTGACTAATTTGATTAGGATCCATGTAATTTGAAATAAGAATAAATTCTTCATGCTGGGATCAGTCTAGTACTATTCTACATAATCTGGGATCAACTCAGAATAAAATATTATGTGGGGATCAGCCTAACATATATTTCTTTAACCTGGGATCAATCCAAAATACACTCTTATGCTGGAATAAGCTGGGATGAGCCAAGAAAACACACTAATGCTGGGATGATCCAAACACAGATTATACTTTAGCTGGGGTCAGTCCAGGATATACTCCAATACTGGGATTGGTCTTGCACAAAATCTATTTAATGTGGATCAGCCAAAAATGCACTCTAATATTGGGATCAGCCTAGCAACAATTGAGAATCCTCATTGTGTGTTTCATGCAGATTCTAGCTGACAGGTAGTTTAAGTAGTGAGGATATTCTTTTTTTTTTTTACATTTTTTTCTGTTTAGCACAGCTTGACATGGTGAAATATTTGTAATGACTGAATACATTTTCATACAAGGCAGTATTCAACATTTCTTCTTTCAAGTCTATATTTTATTGTGTATAAATTACTTACTGTCATAAATAATAAATTTTATTATTTTGAGTATCAGTAAATCTTTTCTTTGGGTCTGGATGAATGAAAACAAGAAATAGATTTCTAATGTGCCTCAAAGTAGCTGCCTGCTAATGGTCTAGCAGTCTCCAGTAGCAACTGTAAACATGAATTATAATGCAGAAAAAAAAACAAAAAAACCCAATTCTGATTAAAATAACCTTGACAACAGAATGTTTTCCCCTGGACAGGGCAGAAAGAATGTAACATAAAAACAACAAAAAAGAATTCGTTTTTCTATGATATCAAAATACATGTACATGCATTATAATGACATGAAAAAAAACAGAGATCAATTACTTCTACTGTATTATTGAAAATCATTCTTCTTAAAATCTGCTTCTGAAGCTATTATTATTGTCCACTCTTAGAAGCCAGATTTTGCTTGAAGAAAGACACATGTTTTGAGTAACAATGGACAGACAATTAGAAGCACAGTAATTATTTTGATTAGCTACTAGAGCTGAAACTTAACATGAAATGGATGCAGTAATTTCATCTAATTGAGGATTTCACATTGTCATATTTCATGGCTGAATTTCATGTGAAAAGACATGAAAACAGTAATTGCATTTGAGGAGGTATTGTTTCAGTAAATTCCAAATGAGTGAATAGGCAAGCAAAATGAATGAATAAATGAATTAATGTTGTATACAAAAGATACTTTTAAAAACTAAACTTTCAAAGAAATAGAGTAAGGTATAAAGGTGAAAGCAGCTGAAAAGAAATTATATGTTTAACCTAAAACAATGTTATAAAAATTAGAGATTTAATTGAACACTTTCAGTTATGTGTGGATCTTGCTCAATATCAAAAATATTCAAGATCTTAACAATATAAACCTACATCCCAAGTTTAGTAGAAATCCAAGTAGAAATATGGCCTCCAGAGTGGTAACAAGCTCTGCCAATCAGATGCATGATCACCTTATTAATGTGGTTGTCACTTATTTCTGAAGTAATCCAA
This sequence comes from Megalonaias nervosa, assembly GCA_016617855.1. NCBI lineage: Eukaryota > Metazoa > Mollusca > Bivalvia > Unionida > Unionidae > Megalonaias > Megalonaias nervosa. The sequence goes on along the minus strand of JAECUM010010842.1, from coordinate 65,450 downwards.
TATCTTGATAAAATAAACTTGGATTCCAGGTGTAATTATGAAACTCATCCAAGATCTTTATGAAATAAATCTCACATTTCAAGGTCAATCCAAATCATACCAGGAATATCATCTCCAAAGTGGTGAAAAGTTCAGCCAATCAGATGCAAGATCATATCCTTAATAAGCACGCATTATCAAAATAATCCAGAATCTTGATGACATAATCAGTCTTTCAAATCTGATCAAAATGAGATCAGAAACATGGCCCCCAGAATAGTAACATGATCAGCCAATCATATTATTTAACTCTTCTGTGATCTTAAGTTTCTTTAACAAGTCTAATCAAAATCAGATCAAAAATATCACTTCAATATTAGCATTACTAGATTGGATTTTAGCTGATATGCCAAGTTTGATGAAATGAATCAGAAATATGGTCTACACAGCATTAAAAAATCCTTGATGGGTGGACAATGGATGGACAGATGATGAATGCAAAACTGTAACATAAGCTCACTTGGCCTGATGTCCAGGTGAGTTAGAAATTATAACTGAATGTGTATATGAGACTATTCAAAGAGGAATCTGTCCCTGATTTGTCTCTCCAAAAATGTATATCTGTTACCTTCAGAGAGAATGTTTACCTCAACATCTATCCTTGACTTTCCAAAGAGGAATCTGTCCATGATTTGTCTCTCTAGACTGGCAAAGTTGTACTCGATTGTTGTTCCCTTGCCTACCTCAAAAGAATAGTTACAGTTGGCCAGAACCAGGGGAAGAATATCCTGCTCTGGATGGTAGCTGATCAGGTGAGTGGGGGTTATGTCCTTTACTTTCACTTTTGGAAGTTCTTTGGTGCTAAAAGTGAAAACAAGCAAATTCAGTTTATTGTTGTACATGCCTACAGTGGTGATGTCACAAATGTTAACAATAATTGAATCAGACTGTGACCTAAATTTAGGACATGGCGGTAATGTTACTGCATAGACAGGAATGCAATTCATTGCCCTATGTTATACTAGTGCATTGGACTGAAAATGCAGAAATGAGTAAATAAAAATGGATTATTGACCTTGATGAGAAAACCTTGAATATAATACACAAGATGCCATCAAACTGAGAAGCATATGTGTAGCATGGTTCATTCCTGTACCTCAAACTGCTTCTATGATACAATGCAGAAACAAAAGAAACATTAAAATATTCACTATTGACTTTGGCCTCAATAAGATCTCAAATGCAGAATACAATGCATCTTCTAGTGACAATATAATATACTGGAAGTCATCCATTTCTCTGAAACAGATCTTTGGTCAGAAAACAGGAGGAAAAATATAACTGAAGCAGAAACTATTGACCTGTGACCTTTACCCTGAAAATTCAGGGCCTCCAATGTAGTATGTAACACACCTTGAAGAGATCATAGTTTTACCAAGTTTTATCCCATCATCTCAAATTCTTTGAAAATCACTGAAAAGAAAGAGCAATGAAAAATTCAACACATTACACCATGAAGATATGACCTTCAATGTGGTATGTGACATGTCAGCTTATGATGAAATATAGGCATACCAAGCTGCCTCCATTAATCTCGAACAGATCTAAAGTTATATAGAGGAAAGGAAAGTGTGATGGATAAAATTACTGAACTATGACCCAAACCTTGAAGATAGGAACAAGGATGTGGTTTACAACAAATCTTCAAATAATGAAATTTAAATACACCAAGTTTCATTCCCTGATCTCACAAGCTTGTACCATTATAGAGCATAAGAGAATGTATGGTGGAAAATTTAAAATACTGACCCATGAACATGACCATCAAGACAGATCCTCAATGTGATACTTGATATACATTCTAAGTATGATGTGTACATATACCAAGTCATATCCCTTAATCTCAAATGGCTCTACAGTTTTAGAACAGAAATGAAATGTAAAGGAATATTAAAATACTAGGTTAATTGCCTGTCATTGGATGGTATTAAAAAAATTGAGATGAGCGGGGTTTAAAAGAAAGTTTCAGCATAAAAATACAAAAAAGGAAAAAACATTTCGGATGCCGTTGTGAGTTTTGAACTTGTGACCTTTGGTTTGGCAGCCGGAACACACAGACAAATATGGGTGCTGATCTACAAGATTGAACCTTGGCCTTGATGATATAATCCCCATTGTGGTATGGAACACACCTTCTAGAGATGATGCATAAGTGTGCACTTTCAACCCTTAATCTCAACTGGCTTTCAAGTTATAGAACATAAGGATAAGTGTGATGGGAAATACTGAATCTTGACCATGACCATGAAAATATGAACCTCTGTGTGGTGTACAACCTTCTAAAAATAAGTATACCTAGTTTCATTCTTTCATCAGGCATGGCTCTCATGTTAAAGTGCAGAAGGGAAAGTGTGTTAGAAAAAGTAAAATAGTGAACTCTGACATTAACATTCAAGTTCAGAACCTCAATGTGGTATGTGACTCACCTTCTAATACTCACAGAAGATTCATAAGTATATCAAGTTTCATTCTTCATTCACAAACAGCTCAAACATTAAAAAGTAGAAACAAAAAACTGTGAGGTGGATGGATAGATGAAAGGATAATGTGCATACATGTTATGTCACTATATATATTACTTTTCTTATTCAATGATAATGCTGGATATATTTCATTGCGGCAAAAATATGTGATAGCATAAAAATGGTAAAGTTGTGAATTAAAATATTACATTTTTTGTGCATCAAGATGGAATGTATCTGGTATTTATGTTGAGAAAGATTTTAACAAATTATATACCAAAACTGCTCCTGAATTGAAGCCCAGAAGATTAAACTCACTTTTCAGTACCTGCTTCCCACCCCACTTTTGTAAGTTTGTAAGTCTGATCATACAAATATCAGTAATTAAAGGGAGGTTTGGGATGACAATAATCTGTTGCAATAAATTACATTTTTGACATTGAGAAACTGTTTTACCCTATCCAACCATAAAGCAGGTCTGACTAAGTGATGCAGCACACTGATTTTTTAACAATGTTGACACAACAATGTCAACACAGTATAGTATGGGGGACATAACTTCATAGAGAAGCAAATGATGGCAAGTGAAACATCTTTCTGATAAAGTAATTTCCATGCCCGACAGGTAATATTTTCCATTTTTTGTTCTAAAAAAATATGTACTTGTTTTTCTTACTCTATAACTTCAGAAAGCATACTCAATCAAATGATGGCTACAAGATCAGAAATCCTGTATTTTAACATGTAAAAATATAACATATATTTATCACATATGAAAATATAGGAATGAAAAAAAATTAAAAAATATTTCGAAAATAAGTTTCTATATTTCATATTTAACCCATCCCCTGGAGATTATTTTGATATATGCTTGAAATGGGAGTATAGGAAACACACTTTTAGGAATCCTTCTGAATTCATCGAAACAAATGTTTCTGAGAAATTTTTCTTCAGCTAGATGCAAAGGTGTACAAAAACACTGGTTTTAATTATTTCACCTGTGCATATAGGGTGAAAATTGGACTTGTTTCTTTTTTTTTTTTTTTTTGTTTTCTTGCATACTAGATCAATGATTTTCATGTTCTGGCCCCTTTTTACTCCAATCTCAGATTTATCCTAATTTCTGCGAAGATTAATCTAAGACCAAAATATATAAATCCAGACTCTAGTTCTGAAACAGGTAATTTTTGACCTAAAAATTACTGGGTTCTTTTGCTGTATTTTTTTACGCTAGCAGAAAGTCTATATTATTTGATATCATTGTAAATTACATCTTTCTCTTTTTCTGTAATACCACCCACTTTCGTGCATCACAAATGATGTTGAAGTTACAGAGCTCAGACAGTCTCAGAATGGAAAGACATGGCATGCAGGGTTAATGAGTTTAGTATACAAATTATACTTCCAGCTCTTGCCAGATTTTCCTGAAAAATAACATGATTGTTGGATGGTGATACAAATTTGTATTATTAGCTGCTATAAATTGCCCCAAAATACTAAAAATATTGATATATCTCATTATTAGAGGAAGATGTCTCAATCAATTATCGGTAGTTGATTTTGACAGGTCTAGAGATTAGGATAGACTTTCACTTGTTTAAACTATAGAATGTTTGAATAATTAAAAATGGACCAAGAAAAAAAACATATCTGATTAATTGCATTTGATAAATATAGGTGCCTAATGTCAAATGTCCAGCAACTATAACACACACACACACATTACACACACACAAAATTGCATACCAGTTTCGTTCTGAATTGGCTGAAAGAATGATTTTGATCTGGTGTTGGGATATGTTGAAGCTGTTTTGTAGTTATTATAAACCCCGTTTCTCATGCTTTGTAAATATTTTGTTAGCTTTACTATATGAAATTCAAAACAAACTGGGATTTATAAAAGTTTGATTCACTGTATCTAAAAATATCTTCAACAGTGCTAATGTCAAAGAAGGCAACTAAGTGGTATTTGAATCTGGGTGCAGGGATGTAGAGAGCGATCATGGGTCCCAGAGTAAGAAACACCTGGACCTCTCCTAGTTCTTATTCAAACAAAGTTTTTCTTTTATAAAATTGAAAAGTGTTATTTGGCCCAGGCCCCCTTATGGGGCCAGGCCCTGGCCCCATGGATATATCTTGGGTTGCCCCCCTCCTTTTGGAGGTGTATGCTATGTAAATACATACTGAACAGCTTGTATCAAATGCTAGATCAAGCATGAAAGACTAAATGGGTATATAATATATATATAGAGAGAGAGAGAGAGAGAGAGAGAGGGAGAGAGAGAAAGATTGAGATCAAGAAATGATGATGCTCAATGTAGACCTTGTACCCTCAAAAGGTCTCTTTTTATCATCAATTTCAAGAAGAGTACTGATACTAATGAGCAAGTCCTATTTTAAACAAACTTCTGTGTAATTAACCTTTACACTAATGCAAAGTGGAAATACTAACCTGCTATGAAATGTAATATCAACAAAGCAACTTATAATGGGGGCTTTAAATTATTATATATCTGAAGAGTCAGTAGTGCACAAGCCACTCCAAACAACTTTAAGAAAAGAAAATGAAGCATGGAATATAGGTCACATTGATACACTTTTTGAATGGTAGTTTCTTGCATACGACAAAGCATCCATGAAAATGTATGTAGCCCTAGAAGTCACACTGCTTGAGAAACTTCAGCCAAATTCTAAACTTGATTAAAAATTATTGATGAATAAATTACAGGTCACAGTGACCTTTTAATATTATGATGTAGTATGTATACATTATGGATCATTGCACAAAACCATATAATTGTAAACTAGAGTTGTACATCACACTGACCAATGCTTAAGGTAACTTAAATTTGCCAAGACAGTGTAATTCTCTTTAAGTGGATTCCACACTCAACTAGGCTAGATGATACAAATTTGAGTACCTGAAAAACTTACCTTAGGAAATGCAAAACTTAAGTGAGGTATGAGGGACAGAAGAGCAAACTTTTAACTATACAATGTATAAGACATAGACCTGTAATTAAAAACTCTGTACTATTAATGAAAAGGTAATAAAATAAAGTCAGGTTCATTTGGTTTGTTTTTCATGGGTTTAATGCCATTTTTCAGCACATGATAGGTTATACATGGTAGCCAGTACATTTAGTGGAGGAAGAACCCAGGAATGCCTTGGGAAAAGCCCATATTATCATGTAGATGCTAAATTTAAATGCACAGTTCCTGCAAATACAATTAAACAAAATTCTTAAATGCAAACTTAATCCTATAGTCTATGCACAGCAATTCCTAAACAAAGACTTTAAGCTCATATTTTTCACTGCCAAAGGAAAAACAATATCAAATTGTATAAAGAGAAACAAACAATGACATGCATAATATGCAATGTTATTCAACTGCTATTGAAGTGAAATTAAAATATGAAGTTATTTCCTGCAATTCATAAATAAAATCTCAAATGCATTTTTAGCTAGCAATATACATAAAAAAAACCTTACACAGAAAATTTAATCTCACACTTATCAAAAGGCAAACAAGAAGTCCTTCGCAGGAACTGATGCTATGTTACCAAATTTTTAAGAATTCCACAATCCCGACCCCCACTCCTCTTGACTTTTTATTTTTTGAATTCATCATCTCAATCAACAACAAAATTTAGAATGTTATCTTTAACTTGATTCTAAGGTCTAAGATCTAATAGGCTTTGTTTTAAAACTCATTTGCAATAGTGCTGTCCATCTTGGTTTTAAGATCGGCACCAATTTAATTTATGACCAGCAACATGTATCAAGAAGTGTGTTAATGAAAACCCGATGTTGACATCACCATCATTTCAAGAAGAGTAGTAATAACAAGACTTTCAAGATTGTAACTATCGTTTTCATCTTGGATGTCAGAGTGGTAACATTAACATTTACAATGAAAAACAATGTAAAAGTGTTTACCTAGGAAAACAATCACCCCCTCAAAAAAAACCAAACAACATATCAGTCATTACCATCCATTCAAAAGGAGTTACATACAGCCAATTAACAAGAGCTGCCAATTCAGATGGCACTATTTTCATTCAGAATCAGTGAAATATCAGCTGATAAGTTTTAGTGAAAACCGTCTTTCACTATGACCATCCATTCAGAATGAGTTGTGATAACAATATTTTCAAGCAGGCCACTTTTGCGGCTATGTTTGAGATCAGACTGGTACATGTGCCATTTAAGTCCAAATAGATATCAGCATGTTCAAGTGAAACCCTATGTTGGTTACAACCCATTCAGGAGAAGTAGCTATTAGTAGCAGGGAACAGATTAATAAATTCCATCCTGTCAAGATAACTAAACCCTTCCAAATAAATGTAAATATGAAGTATTACCAGATAAACTATAAAAAATAAAGATGTTGAAAGTCTGTAAAATGTATATCAAAAATATACAAGTAAAAAATATAAATTCTTTATATGGTCAAAATTTATTATAGAAACTACAGTCCCTCAAAAGGTCTCAGATTTTCTTGTATAGTATCACAATCATGTTCTTTACTTAAACTCACAAACAAAACTTCTGTCTTGCTGGCCAAACTTTCAAGATTATCAGAGTTCCGATGTTGGAGGTCAGATTAGTTCCAATTTCATTTAGAATAAACTGCATAATGCAAGATATGTGTCAGTGAAAATTCCTGTAAATGTTAGAAAAGCAGCAATGGCAAGATTTCTAATGTGTATATCTGCTGTAGCAGCCATGTTGGAGGTCAGATTAGCACCCTTTTCATTAAGAACCAACTACATATTGCAGGAAGCATTTCAGTGAAAATTTCATGTCAATAACATTTATTTTTTTATAAGGGATGCTATTTAGCAATGATGTTCTGAAGCTCATTTGTCAAGTTTTCATCCCACAGTTTATCAAGTATATAGAACATTTCAATTTAAATAATACTGTAAGGTATATATAAATGTATGACTGCAGGGCTGCACTGACTGCTTTATCTGCTCTTTCACTACCCTTAATACCAATGTAACCAGAAAGTCAAGTACAGAATATATTATCCAGATTGTATGAGCAAAGAAAGTTTCTGTAAGATGCAATATGAACATTATCAAAAATTTAAAGTTCTGCAAGGCTTTCATTGTGGAAAAGAAATCTGAAATGACCAAATTTGTTTTTTGAGAGGTTTTAATGTAATTCGTAATTCTAAGATCTGAGTATGGCTGTCATTTCTGTGGTTAAATATGGAGGCTTCATCCAGTAACTGGCTTTTGGTGATACTGGTGCCATGGGACATTGAACTGGCAGCTTTAACCTATTCTCTATCTTTTAAATTGTCTGTATACAGGGATGCATAACCGTAAAACTGAGGGTTTTATTTCATTAAATTAATTGCAAAACACAAGAAGATTGTTTAGGACTTTCTGAATTGGTAAAGATCAAAACTTATTGAGGCGGGGTAAAATCTTCATAACCAAGGTGGTGATTGGAACCACAGAACGTTTCAGCATTAGCAAGATTAAGATTTGCTGCTTCTAGATGATGATGAATTTGTATACCAAAAGGTCAGACAAGTCTGGTTTCTAAGTATGCAAGGTTTGGTATCTGGATCTCATGACTAAACCATATGTGGGATTACAAAGATTAGAAGAGAGTTTGGTACTATATCCAACAGCCAGTTTTGTTTTCCTGAGATTAACTGATGACTTATTTGCCTCAACAATTAAACAGAGCCAAAGTCTCTGGCTGAGTATCGTATCAAGTAACTTAATGGCCATCAAACACTACATTTCAACTTTTCCACCTGCCACAAACATTGAATGTTTTCATTGCCTGATACATTGATTTAAAGTTGATATTCATTTCCATCTTACAGCTTTTATAAGTTTTGCAACTTTGGTCATTGTTAGTGCCAAAAGAGACATGGATGGACATAGGGTAATGAAAAGCTGTTGACCTATTTTGTTAATTTTTTTCTTAATGAAAAAGTATGCCCAGTAGGGGGCATAGGGTGAAGATTTGGGGGGCATTGAGCAAAAAATTGTGGGAAACCCATGAACCTGTACTCAGTGTGCAACACTGCATACTCTATGTTCAAGGGACACCATATTTATTCAGAATCAACATGACCTCAGGACCACTGCATTAGCTCTTCTGGTTTTTTAAACAGAGGCAAAATAGACTGGAGCCATAAACAAAACTTTTAACACAAACTTTAAACTGCTATTTACACAAAGAAAACCTTAAAATATTTAACCTAACATATTGTTGGTAATTTTTCGTATCTTTTACATCAGTTGTATATTAAAAAAACCAGCATTCTCTTTGGTTTATAAAATGTACAAAATTTAAGACAAAAATGAAAGGAAAAAAGTAATTACAATGTTTTACATGGAAAGTAAGGTAATACAGTGATATTTTCATTACAAATTGAAATAAAACAAGGTAACATTGCATGAAAAGTAACCAACAATGACAGACATATGATAATATGAAGAAATGAAACTGAAATGCTTAATTTCTTTGTATAAGCCATACAATAAACCTTAATCACAAACTTTAACCTGTTGTCTATAACTTTCAGCTTTGTCAAATACTACATCTCCCATGTCATAGCATGACAAACTGAAAATGAACAGCTGCAGCAACTAGGCAAACAAGTCATAGAAGTGAATTACTTATAGTGTGTGTTTATGTGTCTGTGCATGATCAACTTTATCAAAAATGGGAACGCAAATGTTCAAACAAGACACTGTGATTAATATTGTTATGGTCTCCTGCAACCTAAAGAATGAAGTGTTAACTCGGTCTATTATGAATTCTAAATCAAGAACAACAATTCTGCAAAATATTTGCTACAAAGTCTTAACAATGAAGTGGTCCAAGCTAAATGGAAGTTAAAGTTCGACAGTCAGTCTGACTGCAAATAAAAACAATAGATGTCAGAAGACATCATAACCTGTACCCTAATGCCAACTGATAACACCAAGTCCATATTGTTCTGATTTATAAGGAAATTCTAGCTTGCTAAACTACATAATTTGTACCCCCACACAATACAGAATTAGCATCACAATAATTAATGACATAGCATGTCATTAGGCATAATTAAGTAAGCATTTTATACATAACTTTCAGGCAATATTAGATGTGGTGAATGGGTATCTATGTATGCATGGGATTTAACAGCACATCAGCACAATCTTGGCTATAGTGGGATAATACTATTAAAGGAGTTTCTCTAATGGATATTTAGATGTTTGTTTTGCACCCTGAACAATAAAGACACTGACCCCAAACAACTCTGAATAACCATCATTTATTCAATTTATGAGACATTAATAATAATTACCTTTCTATATGTATGGATAACTTCATAAATGAAATATATAATAATTCTGGAATATCTTGTCCAGGTATTTAATATCTCTATTGTGTACATTCAATGCCAGACAGAAGTGCTACTAGGTTAAGTAGAATATATTTTATCCTTGCTTGCAAATGAAGAACAATTACAATGTTTAGTGTTTACCAAATCTTTATCAAATAAAAAATACTGCCAGATGGTAGTTCTGGCATTTTGTTGTTCTTTATGTTAATTTAGCTATACTACTACTGGAGGTAAGTGTCCACAAAGATCTAGTTGTTTTTAGACACATGTCTCCAACTGTCATCTTTTTCTGCTTGAGTGACAGTCCTACTTTCACAGTAAACAGAACTGACGAGCCTCTCATGAAAATCTAATGCCCTTCGTGTAGGAAAGGAAGTCTAGTTTGATTCTTATTGTAGTAGGTATTAAAAAATATTATTTTGACTCTCAACTAGTTCAACATTAGAAAGTATTTAGACAAGGCTATGGAGAGGCAAGAATATGGTGATCCCCCTGAGAAATAAAATAATAACAGCCAGTAGAAAGAAAACAAACTTTTGAAGCAAATTATGTTTCTCCAAGAATACTTAATCAATCACGTTAATGTTAGGGATAAAAGCCTGCTGCCACCGGATTCCAACATTACTAAAAAGATGAAATTCATCTTTTCTCTCTATTTCATGTATACAAAGGTCAATAACTGTTGCCCATCACTTCACTTTGCCAACACCAGGTGTCACTATTTTTTAAAGTGAAGGAATGCTCTCAACAAGGATGCATGCATTGTGGGGTGGTTTGGGAAGGTTTTTAAGTAATGTGATTGGGTAAGTATTCTTAGAGAAACATAATTTACTTAAAAATTTGTTATCTTCTTCAAATACATTCCCTGATCACATTATTGGGAGAATAGGTAATTGGCAATAGGAGGAGGGAATGCTGAGCATCCAACTTACATCTCAGGTATCCTTCTAGGGAATAAAGGCTGGATTCCCCATGTGAATGAGGGGGCCCCAAGTGGCCAAGTGGTCTAAAGCGCTCTCCGTTACGGATCACTGCCATCTCACCTCTGTCTGCGTGGGTTCGAGTCTAGGATTCGGTGAATGTGGATATGTGAGAAAGCTTGCCAGTAGCTTCTCGTGGGTCGGTGGTTCTTTCCGGGGATTTCCCGGTTTCTTCCTCCACCATTAATACTGGCCGCCATGTATAGCCTATCGTGTGCTGAAAAATGGCGTTAAGCTCCACAACAACAACAACCATGTGAATGATAATCTGTTATAATCTAATAAGCAACACAACCTAGGGTCATGTGATCTGTGACCCCTTTACCTGGTTAAGATTTTCCAGCAAAGCTAATAAGCTGTGTTGTCTTCTAATTCATTCTGGAGGTCATTTGGGCTGCCATCACCAGACCAACTAGATTCAAAGTTTGCATGAGGATAAATATCTGAGATAACAAGCTGGAGAAAGTCGAGTCTGCATGCCAGCCAACAGTTTTTAGTATGTCTCAGATTGAAACATTACATTTGATTCTGAGGTTCACAGAGATCACTCTAATTACATGAGCTGGAATATTCATGTGGTGACTCTGATATCTGCAGACCTCAGAATACACTAAGCATACAACCCACTTCAGCCATGGAGATAGAACTTGAAGGGTGATATCCTGCTTCCTGGTTTTCACTGGAAGAAAGAGTCGCTTGTGTGTGCCATAACTTGTCTCTCTGTACTTCAAGTTAATGCTTGTGGGCAAGAATAGGGTCTTGCATGGCTGCTGGCCTTGATGCATCTATGGACAAGAGGAAGCATATGACTCTCTGACTGCCTACTGATGGTAACCTATTTTTGGCTACATAGTCTGGTTGTGTCAAGAGGACCACCAAACCATCCAATATGAACTGAAGATAGTTCAGATCAACAGAAAGTGCATGTAACTCACCCAACCTACATGCAAAAGCTAATGCTATCAGGAAACATGTTTTGTAGGATAGTAGCTTCAGCTAAGTGTGGGCTAAAGGCTCAAATTTGTTTGAATTGAGCCTGATCAAAACCCAAGAAAGATTTCATTTTGGAAACAGGGTGAGGGATTTTGGTAGATTCAGATCAAAATTTGCTAAAGGTATGATAAATCTTTATTGTGATTGATAATGCATTTGCCATGATGCTGGAATATGTCTGATATCATAGAGTGGTAGCCTTGATGGTAATTGGGGCCAAATGCTTTTCCTCAGAGAGCCAGAGAAAAAAGTCGGCCAGTTGAGGTAGCTATAAAAGGGACGATGTTATTGACTCTGCACCAGTTCCTGAAAACTGCCACTTTCCCTTACAAACCTTCAGAGTATAGGGCCTTCTTACTCATGAGTGCGAGATACTTCTACAATCAAAGGTTTAAGTTCTTTCTCTCACAAAACTTCACTTGGTCAGAAAATTCCTGGGCAGATCCATTGCTAGATAAAGTGGATCAGTCATCCAGGACCTTCCCATCTGAGAGGGGCAATCACAATCATCTTGCAGTTCTTGACCCTGCAGTTTCTGGATTATTTTTGGTACCAGGGCTGTGGGAGGATACATGAATGCCCACAACTCTCCTAGCTGATTGACTGTACATCCATGACTCAAGCTTCTGGGTCTAGAATTTGAGAAACAAAGGTGGCAACTGATTCCACCTTGTTGAATAAAGATTGATCATTGGACTCCCTCGTAAATCCTAAGAAAGACTGATTGATGGAGAGACCACTCAGTGTGAATGATTTGACTCTTTCTGGATAGAGTGTTGGTCAGGACATCAAGTCTGCCTGGAATGTACCTGATTTGTACATTGATATGGAGTTGGTCACACTAATGTAGAAGCTACCAAATCAGAATGCACAGGTCATATCATGTGAATTGGCACCTCTGTTTTGAGGAGGTAGGTTACCATTTCAGAGTTTACATAATAGGACTGTTTTTCTTGATAGTCGATCCTTCCAGAACTGAAGGCATTAATGACAGACTTCATTTTGAGAAGGTTGAAGTGGAGATGACAATCTCCTTTCTGCTACATGCCACTGACTGTTGTGAAGTCTGGCAAGAAGTGGCAACCATACAAACTGGTATCGGTATATATTGTCATTTCTGTTTTGGGCTGTTCAATAATAATCCCCATTGTGAGCCAACCTGAGTTGTACCACTGATGCAGGAATGAATGTACCTCATAAATGAACATGACTTTTTTATCGATGGGACTTGAAAAGGGATGCCATTAGTTCATCAAGGTAATCTGTAATTGGTGAATAAAAGGATGGCTGAGCAGGATCCAGTCTGCTGCTGTACTGAATAATCTGAAGAGTTGCCAGAACTCTCTCACTAAAATCCAAGTCCTGTTGGAAGCACACTTGGTGAGATCAATGATCTGTACTATGTGAATGTGCAGTAGCTATACCTGATTGAGGCTGGTGAGAAACTCCATATCCAGTAGGATCAAACGCTAGGATGGATCATCAGACTTTTCCCAGTTCACTAGAAAACCAAGATGATTCAGAACTGATTATAAATCATTTCTTACCTTGAGGAGAACAGAACTTACCATATAATTCCTTAGCAGAATAATTCTCACACACAATAATTGCAAATTCCAAAGACAATGGCTAACTTTTCACTTATATTTGGCATGGATTGTTGTGGAGGTATACCATACAATGTAAACATTATGGAAGTGAAGCTAACAACCAGCAACACCTATTGGTGGCAAGGGTAGGTAACTGGCTAGAGTTATTGCCATTTGTCTATATGAGATAGACAGAAAAGATGAACTTTTGTCTTTTTAGTAGGGCTTGATTTATAAGGTAGCAGTCTTATATCCCTAATGCTAATGTGATCAGGGAATATATCTGAATGAGAAATGAAGTAACAAGAATACCATGAATGGCATATTATTTGCCCTCCCTAAGTTTAATAGTCCTCTATGTAGACACTGGTAGGTTCTGGTTCACTGTTGTGACTATTCACCAATGGGTTTCAATTTCTTGACCTTTGGTCAAATTAAGCAGTCTTGAAATAATGAATGTGCAGAAACCATTATTTTCTTTCTAGACTTACCATACCTATCAACTCTGACCTTTAGACCCACGAATCTATGCAAGTCAACCATAAAGTTTGGTCAAAGAAATTACTCTTAATGTAATTTCTTCTGCAAATCCATTTTTCTTTGGAACCACAACTACCATGACCTTTGATCTTTTGGCCTCAAGCCAATAGGTATCTTCCTGGGCAGCATAAGCCAACCATAAAGTTTGGTCCAGGTATGTGATGTTGAACTGTTGTTATTGTGCAGAAACGTTCTCTTGTTTCAGTCACAGTGACCATGAATTTTTTTTTACCCAATATTGAAAAACTTCCTCCTTACCCTAGATGCAGTCCATCCAGAATGTTTGGTAACTGCAGATGTTAGAAAACTTGAGCTACTTTGTGCAAACCATTTGTAATTATTTCAGCCACAGTAACCTTGACCTTTGACCTTTTGACTAAAGGAATCTATAGAGTTGTTCCTTACCCCAAGGGCAAGCATGCCACAAAGTGTGGTAACTGTATATGATGGAGCATCGTTATGAGGAAACAAAACTGACAGATGGTCAGATGGACAACATCATAACAATATATATCTATCATAATGTAATGTGCATAAAAAGCTGGAAGGATTAGAGGAACCTTGCCAATAATTATGTTAATCAAAATGGTTTTAAAGTATTATGGTCATCTATCAATCACCTGTTTCCAAGCAAGAGTACAACATACATTTCAACTTGAATTTTTCTTTTTGTAAAACTGCACTACTTTTGCATACATGGTTTCCAGATAACTGGAGGGTTTTGGTATTTGGATTAATTATGTATAACATGTGTAACAAAGACATACTTTTTGAATGATGGTGTTTAAACAAAGGTACATAAATGATCAGCTTAATCACCCATCACATCATGATACATCTGACAGGCAGGCCTGAACCTATGGAGGTGCTCAGCGAAATGGTTTGAACTTTCCATTTTGTTAATTATATTGTATTCTAACAAATGAAAACACCATTAATGCTAACTTTATGGATCTAAAACTGTGCTGGATATTTTTCTTATCCCTGTTTATCTATGGCAGTAAGATATGTTTTCAAGATTGTGCACATCTGATGAAGAGATATAATAAATTCCACAAACTTGAAAAGCCTTAAATCAGAATCCTCCATTTATGACAAACTAGTATAGGGTTCCTGAAATAAGGCTTTTTGAAGCTCTTCCTGTTTTTAAATATTAATTATTACATGGCATATTGTGCACACAACTTTAATGCAGATTATACAATAATGTCCTTTTGTGACATAAGATAAGAAAATTAGTCGAGGATTGTTTTTAAAACTGTTACTAATAATGGTAACCCTACAACAAAAAAGCCTTTGTTTCTGCAAACTCAAAAGGTCTTGATTATGCACTAATGCTCTTTAAAAATAGTTTGGTCTGAGAGCTTATCAGAAGATGAAAACAAAATGACATATGACAGGGGATGCATGATGGATTATGCTGGATGAATATCAGAACCATAACTTAAGCTTGCATTTTCTTAGCCAAAAAAAGTTAGACAAATTTTAAATGCTAACTTGTTGTGCTGCTGCAGTCTTGTCTCAACCTCTATTGGTCTCAATCTGAAGCACTATCCATTCCACTTTTTTATACCACATAATTATTCAATCATAAAAATTGTTGCCTCCAAGGGAAAGGTTGAACTTTCAGATTTGATTATAATACAGCTATCCCTCATTATAACATCGTATTCTGGGTCCATTACCATTGACCAGATTATGTACCAACAGTGTCGGTCCATTACCATTGACCACGTTATGTACCAACTAGTCTTGTACTCTGAATCATGATATATTGAGAATAGTGCAATATACAGAACCATGGGATAGAGGGCACTATCAGAATTTGTCAAATAATGGTATTTTGAAAAGGCGATGAAGATATAAGACCAAGTTTCACCTTGTTTTCTTTCAACCCTTACTGTTATACATTGGTATGATTGTGACCATGGTGTCCATAGTAGTACCTCATTATATCCAGAATACACATTACAAAGAGGCTCAGTATAACAGGGAAGAGCTGCACTGAAAACTATGCCACCTACCTCTTTTTCTGCACAACACAGTACTCATCTAGGAAGTCATTTTGTTTCTTCAGAAGGAACCTCATCAGGCACAAAGTGCACAGCCCAGCACCACTTGATGTTGGCAGTAGTTGTGAAACTGGTGTGTTGTTACTAATTTCTTTCTCACAATATTTCTGCAGAGCATGCACTAGGATGTGAAATATAAGTAAACTGTGATTTAAACATTTGTAGAAATATTAGCACATTCACTGTATTTCTGAAAATCTAAATATACTATCACTTGTATACATTTAATAATATTTGTATGCAATCTAATGATTATAAACACCAAGTAATAACATTACCAGGTTTATTTCTACTAAATAAAATAAAGAATGAGTGTTTTGAAAGATTACTAAAAATGATATACATGGTCATGCAAAGAAAGTTATACTTGTCCTGTTCATATTGAACAAATATTATATGGTATGGTCTTAACAGCACTTTAAACACATTACTGGCTATACAACACCAAGGAAATGAGAGCTAAGTGTTTTTCCCAAGGACACACCATAGTAGCCAACCAGGGCTGGCCTGGGTGGGTACTGAACATGCTACCCTTTGTTTACGAGTCGAACACTCTACCAACTAAAGTATTGTGGTTCCCAGTATGGTGTGGAGGGCCTTATGCCAGTTGTTGGACTGGTCAGTCATCTTGAATTGAATAAGATATATGGACAAAAGCAAAAAAAAAGAGAGTTTCTAATCTATCCAAGTTGGAACTCTTTACCGAGTACATGCATTCCATTTGATATTGCTTAAAATTTCATATAAATTTTGAAGTTATTAAACAAACTACTTTTAAATAAAGTCATTTCAAATTAAGTAGCATAAATCAATCACCAAGTGACCATCCCATTCTGAGAAATGTTCCATCTCCTTTGATAAAATTATGTGCAAAATCTGATGATATTCCATCTATGAAACAGAATCTATAATTATTGCTCAAAACATTGAAAGATCCCCCCTCCTCATACATCCTGTGATCTTTACCTTTAACCTTTTTGATGAGTTACCTACAAGGGTCAGTTGTTAGTGTATTTATGAAATTGTGTGTTGTGTCTTTGACACCCCATCCATGGAAGTATCACATGGTGGGAGAGGGAATTGATATGAGTGTGCAGTGAGAAAAATTTTCTCATTAAGCTGCATTCACTTCATGATATATTTACTCACAGACATTACATAATAATAATAATAATAATAATACATAAAACATTCACCATAGCAAATTTCAGAATATAGTTTTCTTTCACCACATCAATTGTCTGCCTTTTGTAAGCTCCTTCATATTCACTTGATACAAATGAAGACTTCATTCAAATTCTACTCCAGACTGAAATGAACTTACTGTGGATCATGAGGAATCTGCCATCAGATATGATTATCCTTCAGAAAACCACTGCATAAGTTTGATCTGTAAGGCTCATGAAGAAGATTCAGAATGTACATCTGAATGGGATGAAAATCATAAGCACACAGCAGTAACTCATTTTGATGATGATGGTTGCATTGTTGTCCCAGATGAAGATGATGAGGATGAATACTGTGATGATGAGGAGGAATATTTTGATGCACTTGATCACAATGCTAAAATTGATTGTAGTTATTTGATTTGGACAACGGTGAAATTCATTCAAATGAAAATGATGATGGCCAAGATTTACAACCTTTGTACCCAGGAGCTCGGTTACACTTATATTTATGCTTTTACTTGCTGCTTTCATAACCAAGCACAACATCACTAGTGATGGTATTCAGCAACTCCTGGATTTTATTACTTTGGCATTGCAAAGTGAGCATAATTTTTGCACAGTTTCTACTATTTTAAGAGTATTTTGAAAAGTTGTACAATCCATTTGCTAAGCACTTCTACTGTACTAACTGTCTTGGGTATATAGAAGATGAAAACCTTTTAGTGTCTCCAAACAAACTGTGCAAGAAGAATATTAAAAAGGGGGACATGTCCTATTTTCTTACAAATGCCACTTATAAACCAGTTGCAGACATTTTTCTCACAAGATTGATTTTATAAAAACTTGCAAAGTCGATTCTCCAGAAACAACAGGCATCAATATGAAGATATATGTAATGGTAGTTTATACAAAAGCATGTTTGAAAACAATGGACCATTGAGCTGTCCAGATAATATTTTATTTCTGTTTAACAGTGATGGAGCTCCAGTTTTCAAATCTAGTAAAATATCCATCTGGCCAATATATTTAGTAATAAATGAACTACCTTACAAACATTGTATGAAGAATGAGAATATGATATTGGCAAGTCTTTGGTTTGGCAACCAAAAACCCTCAATGAGCACATTTCTCAAACCATTTTTATCCTCCTTGAAAAAATGGATGAAGGAATTACATTAACATCTTCAGAAAGAGGAACATTCACTTGTCGAGGTTATTTGCTGGCAGTAACAGCTGACCTACCAGCTCAATCTCTACTTTGTAATTAAACACAGTATAATGGAACATACAGCTGTTGGAAATGTCTACAGAGAGGACAGTCAGCAAAGGTTGGACGTGATTCTACAATGGTATATCCATATGATACTGAACCAAAGGGACCAGCAAGAACAATTCAGAATGTGGTGAAACATGCAAAACAAGCAACTGAAAATCAAAAACATCTGAGGAAAGTAAAAGGTCAAAATCTGTTGTAGCTGTAAATGGTATAAAAGGTCCATTGTTTCTACTGCTTTTTCCCTACTTTAATATGGTTGCAGGTACTGCTATAGACTGCATGCATGATGTGTTGCTAGGCATTCAAAAACTACTAATAAGGCTTTGGTTTACTCCAGAATTCTCAAGCAAATCATTTAGTTACTACACATCACTTTGCGAAGTGGATAAAAGACTGCAAGGTATCCATCCAACAACTGAAATTTCACAGCTTCCAAGATCTATTGAAAGGGATCTTAAGTATTGGAAAGCTTCTGAATTCAGATTGTTTTTGTTATATTATGGACTGCCAGTACTACATGGAATATTGGATGACCAAAGATTCAACCATTACCTTCTGCTGGTAAAGGCTGTTCACATTTTGTTGAAATGTGGATCAGAAGAGAGTGAAGTCGATGAAGCAGAGTAAATGCTTTTCATGTTTTGTAAAAATTTTGAAAGTCTCTGTGATAAATGTTACATGACTCTTACAGTTCATCAGCTTGTACATTTAGCAGATGGTGTGAGATCTTTAGGACCACTTTACTCACACATTTGTTTTCCTTTTGAGGATAAAAATGGATTTGTTCTTAATGTGATCAGAGGCACACAAAACATTGACTCACAAATTATCATAGGCATATTCTTTGTTCAAATGATTCCTGAACTGAAACATAAATATGTTCAAAAAGGTACATGGGTGGAGAAAATTTACAATGAAATCGAATATCCAAATATTCTTAAGAGAACAAGGAAAATCACAAAGGGGATTTATGTTTTAGGTGCAGTCAATCTCAAAGCCATGAAAGCTGAAGAGCACATAGCATTATCTCTATATACAGAAAATGCAGACATACCTGTCAAACTTCATCGTTTTAATAGGCTAGATATTCATGACCACCTATTGCATGGGTTGGAATACTCAAGAATGATCAAGAGAAATAACTCTGCCATGAAATTTATTTTTCATGGGAAGGTTGGTTTTAGACAGGTACGC
This sequence comes from Megalonaias nervosa, assembly GCA_016617855.1. NCBI lineage: Eukaryota > Metazoa > Mollusca > Bivalvia > Unionida > Unionidae > Megalonaias > Megalonaias nervosa. The sequence goes on along the minus strand of JAECUM010010842.1, from coordinate 45,768 downwards.
TTCTTCTGTGAACTAACCAAAGGGAATTCAGAGAAAACTGATACTTTTGCTGTTGTAGAGGAATTAAAATGTGTTAATTTTACTGAAAAGAGTCCCATACCTGACATTTGTAAGACAAGGAAAATAATGATTGCACTTATTCAGAATATTCAGTCTGGTTGCATCCATGTAGAAATGCCTTGTACTGATTTGTCATACATCTGTTTGTATCCAAACAGAGTTGAATCTGAATGATTTTTATGTAAATATAAAGTTTTTCTGAGTTTTTGAGCCACAGTAAAGCTTATCATAAGTAAGACCCCAAAAGCAAGTAATGGAGTTTTGCATTCCAGATCCATATTGTATATAACTCAGACATTAAGTATCAACATATAATTGGTGGTTTATTAAGTGCATTAGAATTTGTACTACCAGATATTAATATTCTGATCATGTTTACATTTTCTCTATTGTTCTGGTCATGTCTTTGCCTGTTTTTAAACATCTGTGGAAATAAATTAAAGAAAACTGACATGTATGTGTTTTCTTCAAATTTGTATGAGTATATATTCATCCTTCCACATCAGCTACACTGGCATCTACATGTACTCCAACTCCCACCAATATTTATATTTGAATCAGATAGTTCAGGTTATTAATTCTTCAGAGAGCATTTACCATGATACTATAACACATGAGCCTGCTTTTCATATGGAAAAAGTACTTATGGATTAAAGTTGCAAACTTTATTCCATGTGGAATTTTCACTTGCTGTGAAGTACTTATGGAACTGATATGCAATAAATTGTCTGATTCCACAAGTTTTCTGTCCATATCTCTTCCATACCGATCTGCCATAGAACTAACTGACTAACTCAACAACTAAGTAAATTATTCAGAGTCCCTCTGTCCCTATGACTTGGATATGACTTTATATTCCATGATTCATACTGACCTCAACTGACTGACCACAACCCTGACTATAATTAATATTATATAATCCACTGGTTAACTCAACTTGGGAAGGAGGAGTTACTATAATTCCTAACAGAGTTCTGTATGTGTCCCTTTGCACCCTCTTTGTAGCCCGACCACATGGGGACTTAACTTGGCATGACCCTATGATTTGTGCAAGAACCAAGAACAACTCTGGTAGAATATATACTAAGATAAATTCCCATACATTTTAATTAAATCTAGGCTTGTGGTTTGGGAGATGTAAAAAAATATATTTTCCTCTGTTTATCAGGAAAATCATCAAAACACAACTTTGATAAAACATGTCACAAGGAACAATCCAACAAAGTTTATCAAAATGGGCTTCATGAATTTTGTTGGAGATGTCAAAATAATTGGTAAATGTTCATGGATACATGATGCATGACAACTGATGCAAACAGGATCATAACTTTGGCCAGTTGAGCCAAATCTTTATCAATCAGGATGCATGAGATGTACCACACTGAAATTTTTTTGAGGCTGAAAATACACTGACACTGTCAGTCATGTTGTTGTATGACTGAAAAATAAAATTTACATTTCCTTGTTAGATAGGAAAAGTAATGAATGTGTTCATTATAACAGACCACTGACATTCAAACTTTAAACAGAATGTGCAAATGAATCTGCTGGGTTCCAAGATAATAGAAAAACAGAAGCCACAACAATGTATAAAGTATTCATGTAGAGTTCTTTTGCTGTTTTTGTTTTCAAATAATAAATAAAAACTTACTTGTCCTGCTTAGACTAATTCGCACCAATTTCCAGGCCTCTGAATAATCCTTTATCAAACTTTCTAGCTGTCCTGGAAAATACAAAAAGTAAATATGCTGGGAGATTAGTGGGAAAAATGTTTTGATACTTAGCTGGTTTGTTGTTTTTTAATGGCACTTTTTAACATGATTTGGCAATATCATGCTGAGGAAATGAGAGCTTAAATGTCTTTCCCAAAGACAAACTAACACAGCTGACCTGGGTGGGTACTAAACCCCTGACTCCAATATTACAAGTCCTATGCTCCATCAACAGAGCTACTGCAGTCCATTTTAGATGATGAAGATTACATGGCAACTCCTGTAGAACAGAATATGATGTCCATGTATTCCAGTACAAAAGGATATGTCAGGAAAATGAAATTCAGTCTTTTTATGTCTTTTTTCTCACAATATTAAATGCGCTTCAGAATATCAGCCTGAATTCACTAAACAGCCTCATTTTTCAGTAACACCTAATGAGGAGTTTCTAAAAATGTGCAGTCTTAAAATTCAAAGTATAACTGATTTATGTAACTAATGCATTTAATATCAATAAAGTAGATTTAAATATATTTTTTATTGAGAAATACTGGCTCATAAAATTTGTGTTGTTTCCTACAAATTGTTTTTTTTTCCAAATGCTATACCATACTGGACCAACCAGACAAGATTAGAAGTCTTTCAGTGAAAACACTATGTGAATATGAGCATCCATTCAGCAGGAACAGTGACAACAAGATTTTAAAGATTGCCACCATGGTGGCCATACTGGATGTCAGATTGGTATCCTTTTCATTAGAACCAACTGGACACCATAAGAAGTCTTCGGGGGAAAACTCCTTGTCAATAAGACCCTACATTTAGGACAAGTAGCGACAACCAGAGTTTGTATGTGGTTGCTATGGTGGCCATATTGGCCACTATTTTCATTTAAGACCAACTAGATATCATAAGAAGCCATCTCATATAATCCCCATATCAAAATGACTTTCCATTCAGATAAAGAAGTGATAACAAGATTTTCAAGATTTGAAACCACGGCAGCCATATCAGTTCTCAGATCAGCACCATTTTCATTCTGGACCATGACGCAGTGATAACAAGATTTTCCAGTGAGCCACTGCATTGGCCATACTGCATCAGATTAGCACTGTTTTCATTTGGCACCAACCAGACATCATAAGAAGTCTTCTAGTGAAAAGCCCATATGACATTCCATTCTGGTGGAGTAGCAATAAATATTTTAAAGACAGCTGTCACAGTGGCCATATTGGATTCAGATGGGCACCATCCAGTCATCACAAATATTGTTCTGGTGAACAATCCATATCGATATGACTATCCATTCAGGGTGGATAGCAATAACAGTATATTCAAGGTGGCCACAGTGACTGCCATATTTGATGTCTGAGTGTCACCAATTTCATTCAGGACCAACTAAACATCATAACAAATCTAGTGAAAACCCCATGTCAACATGACTTTCTGTTGAGGAGTAGTGATAGGCAGATTCTCAAGATAGCAGCTGTGGCATCTGTTAATGCAAACCCTTTCTGTTAACTTGTATTTCTCATTTGCACAGTACTTACACATTATTGGTGGATTACTGATTTTTATTTCTTCATGGGAGGAAACTGTTCTAATGCCCATTGTTACCATCATGCTCAATAAAGCAATACTCCAGCTGCTGTTGAAGAACAACTTCCAAAGTCCGATTAACACTCCTTTAATCATCCTCAATAACTTTAACAACTTTCATCTGATTCCACTGAATGGTTCTTTTGTTAATCTGTTGACATACATGGTGACACATAAAGTGACACAAAGATTAGCAAACTACAATATAAGAAGGTGCAGGAAAAGGTTAAGTAAGAAAATGTGTGGACTCAATGAATTGCTTGGTGTCTTTACCTCCCATATCATTTCCTAGGAGAGACCCTATTGTGATGGAAGAAGCTTCAGCATGACTCAGTCTACGCTGGTATTTCTGGAACAGGATCTGATACAGCTTGAGAATGCTGGGAATGTAGCGGATTGCCCGTAGGTGGTACTCCTACAAAACAGACACACACATACTGTAACAAACTCTTGTTCATAGGAGAATTTTATGTCCTGATAAACTTCATACTGATTTGAATCTATTCGACAGATTAGGAGTCCCTACATAGGTGTCATACAATCTTGGACCACCAACAATACTTCCAAGAGATGGAATCCTTTTGTTCCTTGCTTAGTTAATGCCTGAAGCATAGTAGGAGTTTGTATTCATCTGGTGTTGGAAACTAACATGCAACAGCATTCATAGGAAGGCTTCATTCAATTCAGAAGTGCACTAGAGAAGTCAAAGAGGGATAGACATATTAGTGTCAAGAGTATGACCACTGTGTTCTAGGTACAAGGAACCAGGGTGGGTTGAAGCATATTCCAAGGAAAAGTCACTTTGAGTAATCTGTGGGATTGGATTGACTCATTAAAGAACTTGGAATTTGGAATCTGAGAGCTTCGAGAGGTAAGATGATATCCTGGCAGAATTTTATGGTTAACTGAGTTAGGTAGATTATGTTACATGTAGTTACATGTAATTATCTTTGCAATGAATTATGATGTGTATTTGCCGTTATTAGAATGTAATGTGTAGATTCATAGTCGTATGAACATAGACTCTGAGTTAGATGTCTTCTCATTAATTCTTATGACACAAGCAGTAAGAATAATTATTTCATTAATTATATCATAGATTACTATATAGAAAAATAACAGATGGTGTGTTTCCACATTCATAGAAGTAGTACTTATTCTTATGAAGTGGCATAAAACTGTATAAGTTATGTAAGGAGTTTTGTAGTGTATATTGGACTTTGTAAGGTTGGTCACCCATTAATCTGATGGAAAACCTGAGACAGAAGTGGGTTGATTTCTTGAAGGTAGAGCAGTGGTGCAAGAGATTACATCCCTTGTCTTATTTCTACAGGAAGCTTTCAGAGTGCCAGCACAAGAGTGGCCCAGAGATAGCAGGGAGGAAGAAAGGATAGAAGTGAAAAAGAAGGATAGAAGTGGAAAGAAGGATAGAAGTAGAAAGAAAGGATAAAAATGGGAAGAAAGGAACTAGAGCAGATGAGTACAGGAACAACCCAAGCATGATCGTCACTCTCAAAAATAAATCGTTGACTTTCATATGATTAGCTAAAATGTTAAATGGATTTCAACCAACTAGGTCAATTACTATGAAATATTACTGAGTAGAGATTGAGAACTTGCTTTTAATATATTTCCTAAACAGATTCTTTACATTTATTTGTGTATAAAATTCTGTATCTATGGAGTCTTGAGTTGTTATGTGTGTTTAGAGTGCTTAAGCTGAAAATCTTCATGCACACCTGCCTTCGGTATTATTCACAATAATGTAGCTGGGTCATGACACATACAAATTCCATAAATAAGATTTTGACCAAGACTTTTATTAGTACAGCTAAAATGTTTCAATACATCTGTAATTAGCATTCTTATAGGAGATGATACCTAAAACCAAGAACATTTGAAAGGACAATTACTGGAAAGTTTTTTGTAATGTACCATGATGAATGTGAAATGAAGTGTAACAAATAAAAAATCCATTATGACCTTGATTTACTAATGTCCATGCTAAATAAGCAAGTCAACCCATGTTTCTCTAGTGGTTGCCTCGCTGAATTGCAGTTTTAAAGACATAAAGACAAGATATATGTCTTTTCTAACTCTTCACTGTATGTTTATTAAAAAAAATATATTCTTCGTAACTACAATTTTAAAAAATTGTTTACCTTACAAAATCTATGCTGCTCAGAACTTTAAAAATAAATACTTTTGTTTGTTTACCTGCAATCTATAAAACAATCCAGGATATAAACACTGATATAGTTTGCCTCTATGAAGCAATGTCCACAGCAGCCATTGTAAAGATTATGTATCATGCAGAAAACAAGTTCAGACTACAGTGTCCTTACTTTTGACATACTGGCCCCTGTGACCAGGCTTTAAAGTTATAAAACAATCATTTATAATATTCTTTTCTATTAAAGTGGATGTACTATATAGGAGAACCTTGAATAACATGCTGGATTAAAACATGAATTTAGATATATAACAGTCATGGCATAGCTCCTGAATTTATAACTTTTCATCTATGTCTCCTGACTATATTTCTTAATTATTACAAAGTTTTATTACCAAATTAAGTGAATGAGTGTTTCATTTGTTAATCTGGCAAGATTCATTGCAATCTTGAAGAAAACGGATTGTCCATACACTTTGTCTTTCTTTAAATGAATAAATGTGTTAAATGTTTTATATGTGACTGTTCATTTCAAATAAGTAAATAGCCCATCACAGTGACTGCAGTTTATTCTTAGCTTATTTTTTAAACATGTCTGCTGTTTGTAAAGTTAAAATTTCTATTGGACAGATTGATTGTCATCATTACTAGTAAAAAAAAAATGAACCAATTAGGTATGATAAATACTGTGGAAAAGTCTGTATAAAAAATCCATATGCACAAAATCCTTTGTGATTCAAGACAAATGAACAGAAAGTCACAATTTACATTCCAGATCTTGATTAAATATCCATCCGTATTTGAGATAAAAATGCTAACAGGCATTGAATCTTTAGGTTACTCTTTTAATCCAAGTACATCATGGATCAACACTACAGTCATTATTTCATAAAAGATATTCTGTTGATTCAAAAATACTATGCCAAATTACATAAGACCACAGGACTCAGGACAAAAACTCATGCACATTTAAAATGAAACATGATTGGAACAGTGTTTCAACTTAAAAGCATCATAAGTGTTTCAACAAAGGTGACCTGTCAATCATTAGGTTGACAGTTTCTAAATTTGGCTTAGGTCTGTTACTTCTAAAATTCCAGCTGAAATGCAAAAACTGTTGAGCTAGCCGCCTCTTTGCTGAAATACATAAAAATTGACAGAAGAAAAGCTTTAAGAAATCTGTCAACAAAACCCTTTTCCACATGAATTTCTGAACTGTGAAGTTGTAAAGTGATTTCTTTGAATAGGAAATCATGCAAATTACCTGAAAAATTTTCCCTCAACAAAAATTTTAAAAATGCTCTGAAAATGTTCAGGATGTAGATTACAAATTTATTTTAGGATACAACTAATTAAAGTAATAGCAACCACAATGAAACAAAAACAACAATAATAATAATAATAATAATAATAATAATAATAATAATTATTATTATTATTATTATTATTATTATTATTATTATTATTATTTAATGCATGATATTTGGTCAAAATCCAAGTTTGATAATCAAACCTCCATTCAGAGATCACCTGTGTTAAGACGCCAGTGGTCAATTTTACCTAGGTGCCTGCTTAAGACATGTTTGACTGTACTTAGAAAGTAAATTAACCCTTTTCTATCCAGATATGACTCCAGTCATACTTTACCTTTGCCAGAGATATGACTTTGTCAGTATATTCCTTGCATTCTGCGGAAGTGTGGATTTAACCAAGTAATCTGTCATTATTTTACATGTACTCTTTTGAAAAGAAGGGAATAAAGGTAGCAGGTACACAAGTGCTACATCATTGAGTGACCATGAGGTTCCAAAATACAAAAAAAACCTGAAAATTTAATTTCATGACCATGTTTTATGATGTGAAGATCAAAATGGTGGATGCTATTCAAGAGGAAAGTGATTTCAGTGACTTGGAGGCCAGTTGTTAAGGAAATATTGAGACTTTTGTTGGAAAAATTCACAGAAACCAACCTTTATGCAGAACATGAGCACAGAAAGAACCTGCCCCCTCCACCCTTTGCTCCAAATTGGATGCCAGCTGACGTTCTGATAATGAAGGCATTTTTAGGTCTATGTTTGTTATATATTCTTTATGGATTTTTATAATTTTTGACCATATCAAACATTGCCTGTACATTACAGGTAAAATATAGTTACTTGGGGGGGGGGGTAAAACAAATTTTGATTATGCAATACTTACCTGTAGCTATAAAGTAGCTAATCTATTTTTGTACTGAAAACTCACCATCCTCCCAAAGAGCAGAGAAAAGTCAGTGCGACCTTTTCAATCATCATGTGCAGAAGGTAGATATTACTTGTCATCTTTATCACAGATGATAATTACGTAAGTCATCAGTGAAGGGTGGGAGGAGGGCATTTTGCAATAGTGGAAGCAACCTGCTGTTGTGGTGATCAATCTCCATAATGGGAGGGTGCAACCTGTGGTTGCAGTGCTCCACCTCTAATGGGAGGATGCAACCTGCTGTTGTAGTGCTCTACCTCCCTAACAGAAGGGTGACAGTGCTCAGCCTCCTTAATGGGAGGGTGCAACCTGCTGTAAACCGGAGAAAGCCAGTGTCAATAGGCAAGGTATGAATCTCACTTCTTCGTCTTGCAGAGGCTGGAGCAAGTAGTTCACAGAGTTTTGAGAGGTCTTGAAGGAAGCTTCACTCAATGGTTCATATGGGGCTTTGGTTAATAACTATAAAACACAAGAAAGATTCTATCTGTGCATAAGAGAGTGGGAGACAGGTCTTTGGAGCTCAAATTACTTAATAAGATCGGCAAGATGAGAATCTGAACCAATTCCATGCCCTGAGAGAATTTAAGTGTGTTGGAGATGGCAGTTCGATAGCCCTTGATGATGGATACTGAAAATCTTTTGGTCTTAAAAATGGATCGAAAGGAAATCAACAATGGAAGTTACAGAGGGGCAGATAGGATCATGTTCCTTACTACATCATTCACAGAAGATTCTCTACCTGGCATCATAGACCTTAGATGTAGAAGCTCTCCTGGCCTGAATGATGCAACTGGCAACTCTGCCTGAAAACTTGTTTGGGTGGACTTTGGCAGAACTTGTGATAGCAATCAGAATGGTGGGAAGGCATATAAGAATAGGTTATCCCACTCGAAGCTGAATGCATCTACTGCCCATGCTCTCTGGTCTGGGACTGGAGAGACGTAAAAGGGCGGTTGTTGAGCCTGGTTGCAAAGAGGTCCACCAGGGGTCTTCCCCAGAGGGTGTACAGGGACTGAATGGTGAAGAGATCATTCAGTGAGGACAGCTCAGGCTGTTCTGGACATGTTGTCTGCTAATACACTCATCTTGCCCAGAATATGGCAAACACAGATAGAGACATCCTCTGAGGTTGCCCAGATGAAGAGGTTCCAGACCTCCAAACAAACAGAAGAGGCCTCCTTGACATCATAGATATGCTATGATGGACATGTTGTCTGAGGAGACAATGACACATTAGCTCTTATTCTGTTGATGCACCCTTACAAATATTGCTTTCATTTCTTGATTGATGATGTGGAGGGACAATTTGGCAAGAGTCCAAGAACCACGGAGAATTATGCCCTTTGGCTCTAAATGAGCACACCAACCCAAATTTGATGCATTGGCAAACAAATAGGAGTAGGGATTGGGTACATGCATGGGAAACCCTCACCAGGAATCTGTCTTGATTCATCCACCAATCCAAATAGTGCTGAAAATCCAGTCCTAGAGGAATCAAGGTTGACAGAGAATCTCTGTGTGATTTCCACTGTGCAAGAAGGAGGAACTAAAGAAAATGGATATGGACATGTCCTACAGGAACCAAATCGGCAGTGGTGAACAAAGTTTCATTTAGGGAAAGATAAAGGCAAGTAAGACAATGCAGATTTTGCTCATAGTGTCTCTAATAGAGCTGGAATTTGATCTACCTGATCCAGAGGAACCCGGACCAAGTTTTGGTTTGTGAGGAAGTTCATCCCCACATAAACAAAGTCCTGTGATGGAACAAGTTCTGACTTCATGAGGTAGGGTAAGATACCCAATTGAGTTACGGTAGACCAAGAGCAGAACAGAGCCAGATGAAGGGACGGAACTTGTACATTCTGAATCAGCCAGTCACTGAAATATGTTCCTTGTATTTTTAGGTGGTCCACTACCACTCCCATCATCTGAGTCAAGACTCTGGGTGCAGAAGAGATTCTGACAGGCAGAACCCGGAATTGAAAAACTTCCTGGTCTAGGCAAAAATGGAGATATTTGTGGTGTGGAGGAAATATTGGGATGTGCAAGAAAGAGGGCATCCTGAAGGTCAATGGAGATGGCCCAACTGAACCAAGAGTGTTCTGGATTGAGAAGGTCTCTGTCTTGAAGGTTCACTCCAAACGAACAGGTAGAGTGGGGAGAGATTGATTATAATTTGAAAATTCCCGCTTTCTTGGTGACCAGGAAGATTTGGGAGTAGAAGGGGAGAGACAGATCATTCAAGACCTCTCGACTGCTCCTTTCTGCAAAAGGGTGTACATCTCTTCCCTCAATTTCATCAGATTGGACTGGGGACAGAAAATGGTGGTCCTTCATAGTTGGGGTTGTTCCCAAAACTGGAGTCGATAACCTTCATTTATGATTGAAAGAAACCACCCATCCTCTGTGATGCTTGACCAAACCCATGAGAAGAGACCTAGGCAAACACATACTTGGACGTTTGGGAAGGGGATGCATGGCAGGAGAGGGGTTAATTTACTAAGGCTGTCTCCTCCTTTTCCTTCAGTGGGAAAGGAGGGAGGGTTGGAGAACTTCCTCTGAGATCTGCAGTGGCCTGGACACCATGGACCTGACGAGTGAGGAGGTAGTCTAGCAGGAGTTTGGGGATTGGACAGGGGTTGCATCTGCTTGAAAAAATTGGCTGGTGGCCCCTGGGAATGATTTGCCTGACCTTGTATCCTGGTTGATTGCAATAGACAGAGAGTGGAAGTGAAAGATTGATGTTGATGATCCAGCAAGTCTTGAGGAGCCATGGTAGGAATTAGGTCCCACAAGAGGGTCTTGGCTTCTAGAGGAGCACTCCTTAGAAGGTCTGTACTGTGGTTAAGCAAGATCTTCAATCAGTCCAATGCAGCATCACAGCGGATGTGCAGAAATTCTGCCGATAATGCCATGGCAACAAAGAGTGCATGCTGAGATGTTTTGGCCGCAGTTTCCAGCATGCATTGTAATGTGGCTCAATTCAAGGAGGCCTCTCTCAGCATATTAAAGGAAGTACATGAGAATAGGTCCTCATGCGAAGCTATGGTTATAAGTAACCCGGTTTTCTGCTCCATGGCATCAGTTGTTTTGATGGAAAGGCATACCCAGGCTCCCAAAGAAATACCTATTCTGACCACATTGGCGTCCAAAGAAGGAGGTTTGATAGACTACTTCAGGGAATGTACCCATTAGCTGAAAGAAGAAACAAGGGGTCTCAACTTTGAGGAAGGAAAAGACTGCCATCTACGTTGTTGAGCAATATTCTGGCCTTGCGAAAACCTGTAATATTTCCTCAACCCTGGATGAATATGGGAAAGTAATAAGTCTGGTTGTTTTGGTACACCAGAGATCTTTCCACAATGGACTGTGTGCCTGATGGTTTGCGAGGTTGAAGGCCCCACATCCCATAAGGGTTCATGGGTATAATTGGGAATGGGAGAACACTGATGTGGTCCCCTTCCCTAGCCTGAGTCTTGTGTATGGATTGCAAATCCTGCACAAGGTGGGATGTTAAAGGGGGAGAAAGGGTGAAGCTCGGTTGTTACCCTGTCCCTGCACCATGAGGCTGATGAGTGATAGGCAGAAAAGACCTTGTCTTCAACTGATTTAACACTCTGTGCAGCATGGGTGCAGTGGTTTGCCTCCCTAACAGAAGGGGGCAACACATTTCCAGAAGCACGATATGTATTGCGGTGCTCTACAACCCACACAGGTGGGAGAAGCCTGCTGTTGAGGTGCTCTACCTCCTTTAAGGGCACAACCCATTATCACGGTGTTCTACCTCCCTAATTGGAGGGTGCCAGCCACTATCGCAGTGCTCTACCTTCCAAATTGCAGTGCTCTACTTCCCTAACAGGAGTGTGCAACCTGCTATTGTGGTGCTCCTCCTCCCTAAGGGAAAGGCACAATCTGCTGTTGCATTGCTCTACCTCCTTTTTGTAGCCACACTGCCCCACAGACTGTCCTGACCTTTCATTACAGAGTTGTTTCATTGGCTACATCATGCCAAGGAAAATGGAAGCTTAGTGTCTTTTCAAAGGACACACTGAAGCAGCTAGCTAGCAGTACCCATTGTCTGGCTTGGTCAGGTGTTGAACCTGCAACCTTGGATTATGAGCCCAATGCTCTACCGAGCCATAGCTGCCAACCCTGGAGCACAAAAATACTGACTGCTTATGACAAAAATACTGATTTTCAGGAACAAATACTGATTTTTAACATTTTAATGTGTAAGAAACTTTTTACAACATCTACAACTATCTATAAAGTAGAATAGTACCTTCCTTAATTATTTAATGTCAAACATGCATGTGTTGCACTCTTGCACTTTCTGAATGGGCACCTGAATGGAACAGGGTGCCCATTCAGAAGGTACAAGAGTGCAACACACGCTCAGACACAGACTGTTTTTATGAGCCGTTTCCACGTCTCATTTTTTTTTCTTTTTTCAATCATTATTGATTCCAATGTAACATCTTTCATTGATGATCTGAATTCTGTGTGATTTTCTTACTGAACTGTTTTCATTTTTTCACACAAGCAATCCTTTGCGATTTTACTGTCTGGAAGACGTGTGCGAAATAAATTGCCAGCAACACCAGTAAGTGAAAGGTGAAGGTTCATTTCTAAACAAAATTTAATAATCCGAACTTCGATCAAATTACATCAAGGTTATCTCTGTTTTTTTTATATGTCGTAAGTTTAGGCTGAGTTGTGTATGATGAAGCAGCAAGCTGATGTTTATTAGCTTTTTCATGCTCTTGTATTTCATGGGTGCCTCCATGCCCAATAGCGAAATCACATTACTAGATGGTTTCACAAATCTAAACAAGATGGCACAATTGTCCTTCCAGTTCTGTTTTCTTGTCTTTCCTGGAGAAAATTCTTAATATTCTGCTTTCCTATTTAACATGATTTAGAAGCTGAATATTACAAAGATGAGATACAGTGATAGCGGTAACTGTTTGCAAAATCCAATATGGCAGATAAAGACTGGCATGGTAGCCTCGATTTCGAATGAACCACTCATATTGTTGAACTGTATTCCTATACACATGCGATACATTTCTATCAGAATGGAACTGAGTGCCTGTTCTAAACTAAAAATTGCAAGGAAATTTTTTATTTATTTTTTTTAAATAAAAAAATGTATTTTTTGCATAAAAAATGTACTCCCATATTCAGGTCCAAAATACAGGACAAATACGGAAAAAACGGGACACTTGGCAGCTATGCTGAGCTACTGCAGCTCCCTGTATTATCCTGTTAACAAGAAATAATGAATGAATGTCACTGAAACTCACCTGGTTCTATTCAGTGTCATACTGCGTACATCCCTGTGTATGCACTAAGAACGCTGTATGTACGACATAAACAACAGAGTTGACCTCATGGAAATTACCTGTAGTTTTTTCTATAGAAAAATATGATAATTCACCAGTGAACTTTATTTATTAAAGCAACATAAAAATACACAATTTTATGGAATGTCAATGCGTTGTGTGGCAACATAAGTAGGTATACAACATGAAATTTGAAGATGGAGGAAAATGTTGTCCTCAATGTTAGACAAGGCCTATTGTTATTTTCCATAGAACACAAAGACTTATCCGAATCTACAGTGATTTTTATATATGTAAGGAATGCAAGTCCACCTTTTTCCTAAAAGATGGAACACAAGGTAGCCTTGGAGGCCTTTAAAGAACTAAGTTCTAAAGGGGGAAATTAGGCTATGATATGGTTTCTTATAAAACAGAACAGACAGTTGTAACACCGAGGGTAATTAAAAACTGCAAAAGAAGACCACTTTTTATTTGCAGTAAGTCACTGAAGGCATACTTTCTCTGGTGATAGTTTGGCAAATGTCTATACAGTATGGCATCCATGAAAAAACATGGCAGATAATATCTATAGTACAAGTCACATAGCTCATGTACGTGGTCTAAGTCACTTTTTGCAGCTACAGGTGTCATTTTGGAGAATTTGATTACACATACCTTTAAATGGTGTTTATTCTCTTTATTCTGTGCCTTGTCCATCCAAATTCCATTGAAGATTATTGTATAAATTCCTCGAAAAATGCTTAACGGCAAATTCAATGATAACGTACTTTGACATTTTTAGGCATAGTCAAACATGCAGGGTGATCTAGTTTAAACCGGTTTTGTCACATGCTATGACATAAGAGGGAACGCGCCTGTGGCAGGGACAAAGTTGTACTACAAACATAAACAGAGACGCGACAATGTCATCATTTATAAACAAAGTCTGGGGAAACACCGGCAGGAAAAAATTGGCGCACAAGTAAAATAAATTGGAGGCAATTATGTGACTTCGTTTATATTTTCTGTATGATATGTCATATCTTTTATTTCAATTCATACATAATACCTGTGCTTTCACATAAAAGACTAGAAGGATGGCTGTCAATTCAGATTTATTTTAGTTAAATTTTACATCATGCTAAATTATCATTTTGAAGAAATGTCATATGTGCATTCTAAGAATAAAACTTATTGAATGTTACTCCTCTATTCCATTCATAGTTGAACATCCATACAAGAGATGATTGAAGATGAACTTGACTTCTTTTTCACATTATTGTACACTTGATTCCCCCTACACTAGTAATAGTTCAATCCAATATAGACTTTTTTGACCCAGTGTAATGCCAAACTGCCATTGTAAAAGTCCATAGCCATCGATAATTTTCATCTGGAATTTTTTTTATGACAATTAATGTGTAGATCACTCAAAAATCATGATTGAATACACTTTGTTATAACTATATTATGATTAAATTTTAAAAATAAAATTATTTTTTAAACTTGTATCAGTAAATATGCTTACATGACCTGTGTGACTTGTACTATATACCTTCTGTGTGTGACCTTGTGACATACAGAGTGGTGTGCAAAAGGTCATACTGACTTTTTTTCACTTTGTGGGATGATGTATTCATATTGAATGGACAGTGAGTTTTCAGTATGAAAATAGATAGCTATGCAATAGTGGCAGGATAAGTAACTGCTGCTATTAAAATGATAATTTCATATTGAAAAATTGCACTGAAATTTAGTTTCAAAACTTTGTTAGAACTAGTAATGTCTCTTTAACCTGCAATGAATTTTCCAAATCTGAATATTTTCAAATTAAATAATATAATAAGGTTTTATTGAGAATTTCAAGCTTTTAAAAAATGTATATAATGTTGGCGAATTATTTGTAAAACTTGTCCTGTAAAGCCAGATTGACCAATATGATCGTATACCCTCATGCTGATACAATACTGATTGAAAAATGTTCAGTTCTACACAATTGCCTGTCTGATTGGGCTTCAGTATGAAAAAGGGTTAATAAGTTCATAGTAAACAAAGCAATAATACATACAGCATCCTGCAATTCAGAAGGGTTGCATACATTTGACATCAGGGCCCAAAGGGACTTTTTTCTTTTTCTAAAGGATAATTTTGCTAATGCACTCACAAAGTTTATATTGAACATTTTTAAAAGGCATATACCTCTCTTAGAAAGAGCTGGAGAACTTTATGTTGATCTTTATTTTCCTGTTTAGCAGTCACTTGGACATCAAACTCACGGTGCAGGTGGTCCATGGTGATCCGAGTGCGGTAGCACCACATGGATGGGTCTTCTTCAAGAATTGTAGGTGAAATAGTCTCCGGAGGTGTGTTCATTTCATATACAAGGCACAGAAGTGGATCTGATAACAAAGACAGAAGAGGATATGGTCACAGGAAGAAAGTAAGGATGATAGCACAATTCTTTATTTAAACCCATAACCTAAAATTAAAACAAGTACTCTAACCTGTAAAAATTCAAAGTTTAAGGACAAGATGGTTCTATTTACAAGTGTAGTCATTGAGCTGACTTGTAATACAAATTCAATAGTAACTGGAGTGTGAATAAGGTTAGCCAATTTTCACACAAAATCACCTCATTAATATTCTTGCTCAATATCAAACTTGTCCCAGATTGTGATGACATAAATCCATATTCCAAGTTTGAAATTGAATCTGAAATATGGACTCAGAGTGGTAATAAGCAATTGTTGACAGAGAGGTGCATGGTGATGATGGACAACACATAATGGATGCAAGGTCATTCCATAAGCTCTTTGATTTTACGGCCATATGAGCTTAAAAAGACTCAGCTACTCAATGAATTCCAAATTAAATCCTTTGCAAACAGATTGGTAGCATTGTTTAATAGAAAATTCATCCATTTCATTGCAGCTGCAGAATACATTATATATACCATTATCCTTAGCATCAGTCAGTATTTCACCTGTGATCAATACAACCTGGTGAACCAGAGAGTGATCTTATTTTTAATTTTTAAGACTCAGTTTTCAGTCTCACTGATAAGCCAATAAAATTACCGCATTTGTATGTAATGGTTCAAACCATCTAATTTTTAGTACACTATCAATTCATAAAAAACATTAAAAATTATTTTTTGTCCTCTAATATCAAAGTAAAAATAATTTTCTTCTTATTCAAAATTTTAAGTACTCAAGTAAATAATAATGATTAATATTTTAAACAATAGTTAATTAATAAAAATGTACACAAAATTACAAACAAAACAATACTGCTTGCAATGATATTATGCAAACATTCCAAAACAAAATCTTCTTAGTAAAAATGTTCTGACAATGATAATGTTTCTTGTTCTCATCACAGAGGGATGTACATTATTCATCTCTAAAAAACGACCTACACAAGTGCACAAATTATTCAAACTGTAATTCATTCATGAAGAGGATATCCTGTTTATTTACTGTCATGAGGTTAGGATCTATCAGCAGCTATATTATTTATTATTTTTGTCAACTATAAAAGGGTTTGAAGTGACCAGTACATCTCAACAATGATTTCATGTCAAATGCTCTTCAAAGTTAGCAATACAGCTATGTCAGCCAGGTCCACTGCCATTGTAGCCATTCCTCAGAGATCTTACCAAATGAACCAAGGCATGCTAGTCTAGTTTTATCCAAGATCTGGCCACTCTGTCACAAATCTTTACTCAGTATTTTGAGTATGAAATGCTACTGTAGAGTTGCAAATCTTATATGAAATTGACAAATACAGCATTTTGATTGGCAATAATATTTTCAAGATTTGGAGCAAAGTCAAGTTGTATGATGGTGGGCCTTGGTCCCTCATTTGAGTAGTAAATGTAATATCAAACTTGAAATTGACCAATGTGACCTTTGATTGGTCAGAATTTTGTTACGATCAAAATCTGGAGTGAAATAAAGGTTTATGACTGAGGGGCTTGGGAAATTTATGAACTTGTGGACATGTTGTGGCTTGAATGACTAATGAAAACAAGTTTCCTATTTGGTTTACAAGGAGGTAACATAATAATGATACATGCTATTAGACAAATGGAATGGCTGAACATCACCCATTCTGGTATCTACAGCTGATATCTTGTGACAGAGTTACATATTTCTCCATTTTCTCAGAAGGATGGAATTATAGTATAACGACATATTCACTCAATAAATATATAAACACTCCAAATATATTACAAGATATTTGTAAACAAAAAGGTGTCCATTTTAAAGTCTATCTGTGAATGAAATTTTTTTTCTGAATGCATTCTAATAACAGCGTGTGGTTGCATAAGCAGCAACAGAAATGTCAGTATTGGAAACATTAACATTAATATCTTGAAATGCTCGTTAAAATGTTAGCCAGGCATACCTCAAGGAGGCATGCTACAGTTAAAAGTTAACAGGTATACCCTACCAGCTCGTTTATCTTTGGCCAAATCCTGGTTCATCTTCTGCAAGATATTATCCAAATCCTGGAAAACATAAAATAAGTTTTTCAAATTGTAATTCTTACCCATACATCTTGTATATGTTGACATTCACACCTTGTCAGCTTTGGGTTAATTCAGTTTTTGTACAATATTTCTCTCTAATTGATTCTAACTTTATTTTGTAGTATGAAGTCTACACAATCAATCAGTCTCATCTCAAACCTACATCAAGTGCATTATTCCTAGAGCTGTTGGATGTACAGTGGTCCCCTTCTTACACAGCCACCTCTTCTGCACCGGGAAAGTGGCCTTATAAGACAGGTGGCCTTTCCAGAGGGGGACTAAATTTTTTGTGAGAAGTGTATGTAATGTAAGTAGTAAGAAAGCTACATACTTCAAAGCATTTAATATCTTCATTTAATATCTTCGTTTAAAAGTATCATTATTATTAAAAGGTTCTTCTTGTCATAATAATAAACTTATTTCAACTGAATATACATTAATAGTTCTTATTGTTGACGTAAGCATGATATGCGAGCAGTGTGTGTGTGTGTGATTTGGGTTTTTAATGTAGCTTTAACAATTTTTCAGTCATATCGCTACGATGTCTGCAGTGTGTCAGTTTATAGTGATGTCTAGCACTGGGACATTATGCCGCAGACATGTAGCATGATGTCCCACCCAGTCACATTATCCTGACACCAGGCCGACCAGTTCTAACACTAACCTCTTAATGCTGAGTGCCAAGCGAGGCAGCTATTAGTACCATTTTTATGTCTTTGGTATGACTCGGCCAGGGATTGAACCCACGACCTCCCGCATCCAAGGCGGACGCTCTAACCACTAGGCCACCGGATCGGCGACCAGATATTGCTGTCATGCACATTGCAAAACCATTCAAAAACGTCATTTAAATCTTGGTACATACATAATTCTCTTTCCATTTGCTCCATTTTCCCACTGCTGCTAAATAATCTCCTTATCAGTTATGATGTTGTTTATTTGAGTCTTTTCAACAGAAAATTGTTTTATTCGAGTCTTTTCTACATAAAATTGTTCAGCAAGTCCCCCCTCCCCACCCCACCTGATGTCATTGAGTAGAATAACTGACTTTCTTCTAAAATAATATGTCTCCATTTACGTAATGACATGTTAATGTTTGATAATGATTTATTCAGGTGTTGCTAACTGTATGCGATTTAATTATGCAGAAGAAACTTTTGTTGAGTGGACGAAATGCCTTCTTTGTAAAGGAAGCAATAAATGTGTTGTCACATGATTTTTCAGTTTTTGTCTGGTACCCTGTTTTGTTCAAGGTTAATTTCTGTGTGTGTGTTAATGCACAAAAACTACTTTTAGCTTATGCTAACGATTTTATGATCTTGACAATTACGTCCAGTTGTAATCATCAAAGAGAAGAACTCGACAAATGTGTGAAGCCCAAAACTCTATCATAACATTGTTGAGCCCATTTCCTGTAAACGTCGACTTTTATAGATAATGATATAATATTAATCTTCGTGTTACATGTACTTTAGTCAACACTTCTTTCAGTAACGGAAACCTGACATTGGGAGACATGTATCGACGGTAGAGATAATCTGATTACTTACGTCACGATATGAATTAATTATTGGTTCTGGACACATTTGAAATAAAAAGTGGCCACTTGTGAGGGGAACATTTTACATTTTTGTACTAATATGCTGGCCACTGGTTGTGTTAGAGGGTGGCCATTCTTGAGGGGTACTTTTGAACACAAATTCGTTGGTGCCAAGGGATACTGGCCGTAAGAAGTGGGCGGCCGCTGGTCAGGGGGGCCATTCAGGAGGGGGATTACTGTATTGTATATACTCATTAGATGCCATCCCATTTGTTCCAAATGAGCAAAAATGGTAATTTCCATAAATCCTTTAAAAGTCCATGTAAATTTTACCATGAAATCTGTCAGAAAAATAGGTAGCTATATTAGTAGTATACAGTCCTACCCACTTATATCGACATCACTTATGTCGACAAGCCGCCTATTTTGACAAAAAAGCAAAGTCCCGGTCCCTTGGTCTACTATTACTACCAAAACTGTCATACTTATGTTGACGTCGAGATAAAAAAAATAAATGTACATGTCGACAGAAGCCCTTGGTCCCAGCTTGAACAAATCCTTTGTTTTCTAATCATTTATGTCGACAAGCTGCCAGTTCCGACCCATACTTTGTTCAACAATTAGTTGATTTTGCTGCCAGGCTAATTTTCCCCGCCTAATTATTTATGTCAGCAAGTGGCCAGTTCCGTCCTGTATACTTTATTCAACAATTAATTGATCTTGCTGCCAGGCTTTAATGTCGCGGTCGGATAAAAAAACAGGCTTTTGTTTGGTCCTATAAAGTTGGCCTCTCGCGGTGACTTAAATAAAAGCAATTAAAATCTGATCGATTCTTGCATTTTCCAAAGTGATCTGTGATTAAAACAATATTGTATTGTAAGAATCATTTTCTTTTAATACCTCATTAGCATGTGTCAATGTATACAATATTATGCCTTCATTAATCATATCAGCCACATATCTCTTGTTCGCTTTTATGTACTTTTCACGATGACTTCTGTAACTAAATACACGTACATGTACTGTTTAAACCAACTTGTTGACAGGTTTTCATTTCCCTGTGAATAGCCCCATCCCCTTGGTAGCCTGAATAAGATGGGAACAGACTGACCAAAATTTAGGCCAATTTAAGTACACGTACTTGAAGCATGTAAATAACAACTATGCAACCATGTGCTAATTCCGACATTGAATATCGTAGTGAATGTTTTTCATATCGGGATGTGACCGATGCAACATTTTATTGTGGATTTTATTACACAAAGGTAACCAAAATGTAATTTGTCAATATACAAGTGTATTTCACACTGGTTTTGTCTTCTTTTTGTATCTTTTTTCAGCCCCCCCCTCCCACTTATCTCGACATCCGCCTATGTCGACAATATTTTCTTGGGCCTGAGGATGTCGACATAAATGGGTAGGACTGTATTTAAAATGCTCCTTTGAATGGGTAATATCCATATATTGTTTTCTAATATTAGGTCTTTGGCAAGCAAAATCGTATTTAGTTTTCTGAAACACTCTCATGGTCAGTCATTAACTTCACTGATGTACAAAAGAAGCAGGTTTGGGTAAGATTTGTAGTCAGCTGTCTTACAAATTGAGATTTTATGTCTGTCTTACCTATAAGTCCATCACCCCAACTGCATGATTCAAATTTTTTAAAATTCTCTACCTATATGTAAGTTTATATATGGTACAGTTACTTGTAAAAGTGTCCTAAAATTTTATTCGGTTTAAGAGACAACAGCCATTTGTTGGGACAAACTGATATTTTGGACAATATGGTGCACATAATAGAAGCCATACTATGTCATAATTTAGAAGCCATACTATGTCATAATTTCATACTTACTATATTGCATCATACTGATACAGACCAAAGTGTCTACAACTTTTGTTTAATACTAATGTGTTTTTTTTGACTGTTTTTTAATATGATGGTCATTCCAAAGTGATCAAACAAGTTTCTGAAGATCCCACCAAGAGTACCATGAAATACATATAATACACTCACCCTATGTTTAATAGTCTTCCATGTGCATGACTGATACTTTTGTGCAGGAACTGTTTTCCTTCTTTCAGTCACAGTGATCTTGATTTTTGACCTTTTTGGTCCCAAAATCGAAAGGTTTCTTTGTACCCTAAGTGCAAGCCATCCACAAAGTTTGGTCCAAACAAATGTTGTTGCAAGAAAACCATTTTTCTTTATTTTTTAATGCAGTGACAATGACCTTCCATCTGTTGACCCCAAAATCAATCAATAAGTATCTTCATTACCCCAAGTGTAAGCCATCCACAAAGTTTGATTCTTGTATGTAATGCAGAACAAATTTTATTGTGCTGAAACCATTGGTATTCTTTCAATCACAGTGTCATTGTCCTTTGTCCTTTTGATTAAAGAATCATGAACTTTTCTCCTTACAACAAGTGCAAGCCATGCACAAAGTTTGGTAACTGTAGATAGTGGATAACTTGTGTTATTGTGCAGAAACACTACTGGTAACAGATATTTAGACAGACAACATATGACAGGATCCATCTTATGGAAGGCTTATGAAAAGTGAAAAAAGTTTTAGGTTGAGGCACAGTGGCACATTAAGATCCTCAAATTAAAATTTGGAAATCATGATCAGTGCTACAATATACAACTAATGGTATTGCAGAAACACATAGCTCGGAGGTGTGTATTGGTGGGTGGGTGGGGTAACCATTTTAAGGAACAGAAAGGATATTAATTTTAGTGGGTGGCTCTTAGTACATTTGGATCTTCTTTGTCAAGGATGTATAGTATTCTGAATTAAAATCTGACAGGTCTCTAGTCTATGTAAAACTAATGACCAAGTTTCTGAGTTTTAAAAAGATATAAAATAACCACAGTGCAAACACCATTTTTGCATGATGATATTGATATTGTTACTGTTACTAATAATAATTAATTCTTGCCTGTATACTGGATCGAGGTATCTTCTTGCAAACATTCTTTCCCATTCATGACGCGCATCCTTTGTTCTCAGACCACATATTTCATCTCCAAGTCTTTCTTCTAAAATTTAAATTAAAGGAAAAGGACAAAGTTTAGTTATATTAGGTGTAACAAAAGGTCCAGGCGGGCCTGGTATCTGAGTAAAATACAGATTATCTAGATGCTGATTATTCAGATTGTTGACCAGTATGGAAGCCCACCATGTCCACCAAAATCCTGAACTGATTAAATTTTGATTATCCAGACAACTAAATTTCTCAAGGAAAACAATGTCTCCTGATTATCAGCAATTTACTGTATTAAAAAAGGTCATGTACTTCTTTTCTTTATGGAATTTCAGTAACAATACTGTAACAAGATTAAAATAAAATTAGTGCCAGGCAGTACATATAAATTACATTTTAGCCATCATCTGTTGTATTAGACAGGTAATTGCTGAATACAGTTTTGTGTATAAACTGAATGGGACTGAAAATTGTTGGTTGTTATGCTCATGTAATTTTCAAGACAGGTGATCACCACTATATCCTAAACAATATAGAGCCCAGACTACATATTTATATTCTGTAGACATCAATGCTAACCTCTGAAATAATAGAACTATTTGTGTACTAGAGGGCCCAGTACATATGTAAAATGACTGCACAGTTGCTCAATGGAACCAGTTACAGCATACTGAATACTTATTCTTTATTCTGTCCAGTACTGTTAGAAGATTGCAAAGAAGAAAAATTTTCACGTTTCAAAGTTTGCCTGTCTTGGCTATCATTCAAAATTACTTCAGATTATAAAAAAATAAGTATGCAACATGAATAACCAGCTTACTCCAATTTGCTCAGTAAGGTCTCTACAAATGTTCTGCTGGAAAACTAAGATTTTGAGAAAATGGACATTAAGGGGCCATAACGTTTCTAAATGCTCATGTGGAATGGTATAAATTCCACTCATTTCATAGTAAAGTTATACTGTGTAATGGAAAATTAGGAGGAAAAGCAATATGAGACATAACTTCTATGAATGATAATATGAAACACTCAAAATTAAAATCATTCAAGGTTTCGTAAATAGAAAGCTGCATGCAAACTTTGGTTAAAATCCAGCAAAATTTAGTAAAGTTATGCTGTGGAAACCAAAGTCAGAAGGACATGCAATCAGATGACAAAATTACATTAAACGATGTTGTGCAACGCTGGAAATCAAACTCATTCACATCCTCATCAACATAAAGTGGCATGATGCATTCTATCAAATTTTGTACAATTCTGAGAAGGTTTGTTTTTTACTCAATCTGACTGCCAGTTCTGACACCAAGGCAATTTTTGACTCTCAGTCTTGCACCCCTAGGGGATACACTGGAAAAGTAAAAAATTTTCACTTTTTAGTGACAGTGGCCATATTGGATGGCAAAGAAGGTGGGGATTTAATGAGATATCATCCTTAGTGCAGTTCAAATGATTGGTTGCATGAGTTGAACCCAATACATAACATGTATGGTATGTTGACACAAGTTTAGAATCACTTGCTACCATATGATAAGCCTGCACACATTGTATTTAAGCCAATAAAACAAAACAGCCATGGTACCAAGTACAATCTAATTTGTTTTATTCTGTCCAGGTAACAAAAATAAAATACTGAAAAACCAATGATGACTTATTTTTGTTTACATAATAAAGGATTTGGTGTGAAAAGTTGAAAGGAAAAAAAAAAACAACCAATATCTCCAATGGTATTTGACCATGATACCAATGGGACTTTGTTGATTCATTCTATCTATTGAGCTAATCCCAACACACAGTATGGTATGAGAAATTCAAGATATCATCATGTAAGCATTATAAGTTTCCAACCATAGTTTTTATTAGTTTGAAAAGTAACTTCTTTCTCCATAATTTATCTCTAAAATAAAAATATATTATTACCTAAGTTTTCAAAGAAAGATTGTGGAAGTAATCACTTGTTATCTATGGTAAGTATTATTTTAAAGCTGGGGAAAACCCCATAATACAAATAAAATTTAAGAAAAATGAGCTCAAATTAAATCTGAAATCTCAATATTTATTAGTATATTTCAATAATTCTAAAACAAATCATACAAAGCATACTAAAATAAAGTGGTCTTCTTGATACTAAATTTTTGGGTTAAAAATAATGACCTCCCCTGACATAAATACAGCAACAGACTTAGGTTAGAGTGAGCAATGCATTTGTCTTGGGCCACAAGCCATCATCACCCCATGATCCAATTGAAAAAAAGTTTCGGCATAATACAGTAACTTCACTGGTCAGGTCCCACTACCAGTGTGGTGCCTTGGGCCTTACAAACTATAAGGCTGGGCCTGCATAAATACCAATTAAATTCAGCCTTGTCCTTGGTTTTATTTGCCAAAACTTGAAAGGCTTTTCTTCCTGGATGCTTTTACACAAATCTGGTTGAAATCAGAAGTATTTAAAGACAGGAAATATTGGCAGACAGATGAAGCATGCAAAATGAAGGACAAAACCATAACCTCATATGGCTTTATGCCCTGTTGGGCTCAAAATTTTTAGCAAAATCAGAGATTATTTGGGACTTACTTTGATCATGTTTCTGCATAATCAAATTGAGAATGCAATGCATCATGACAAAAACATCATCTTTGCTCCTCCCAAGGGTTTGATGAAGGTCGTTCAGGTCATGCTGTATATGTTCCATTAGAAACTGGGCTACCATGTTTTCAGCTATCTTTGGCTTTATAAGCTGACAAATGCCCTGAAACATTTTAAAATATAAAATTAAATACACAATATTTGCAGCAACATCTGAGTTATCAATGTAACAGCTCATGTATGTATGTATGTATGTATGTATGTATGTATGTATGCATGCATGCATGCAAGTATGTGTGTATGCACAGGGTTTTATGGCATATGAGCACAATCCTGACTATACAGTACCAATGTAAAGTTAAATTCCATAAATGTGAAAGTAAAAATTGCCAAAAAAAGATCTTTCAGGAGGTAAACACATATTATTCTACAAGTTGTTACAATTTTTAAAAGGCATATAAGATAAGAAATAAAGGTAGAAAATATGATATCCTTACAATATAGGGTTGAAATTTGTTACAAAAACTTCAATCTTTTCTTTGGTGATACATCATCAAAAAGCCTTATAAATGAGATCATATAAAAAGTGCTGTTTCATGAGGTGCAAATTGATGCATTTTGACTAAAATGTATTCCCCTGTCAGTGGACACTGGCAAGATATGAGCTCAGTTAAGGTCCACCCTGCAGGACCTATGTATGGGTCAGGCTATATGCATGTCCTATATGTGTGCAGCACAACTCCACCTCATCCCAGTCAGTCACCATTACAGTACCAGATAAGTACTACAATCTTCCCACTTGAGGAAGATGGTGCAGTCTTAGTTCCAGGAATAATTATGGTTTAAAAAGTAGTGACCGGGCAGGTCTTGATCACATCTGTGGACACAGAGTTTCACTTTAACCTTGTGGAATGTGCCCCATCCTTGGATTTGATGGCTGATATGAATTTTATTGTGTCAGCATGCAAACAGCAGCCAATACCACAGCATTCATCAGCATACCATGACTCCACATCCATCTCAACCACATTAACTCCACTGGAAAGAATTGTACTCTTTAACAAGTTGTTCACATGAGTGGGGGTCCTTTGAGTGGTTGCAAAGCATCACCTATGGATTGCCATGTTGTTGTAGACAGAATTCAGGAGCTTACAATCTGTATCTTGGATGAAAAACAGATGCCAGTAAATATCCTGGAGTGTAATACATACAGTATGGTTGCCCATGAAGTGTGACACACAGTGAGCCGTTTGCCCAGTCAAGGCTTCTTCATTAGCAATTTGGCAAGCTCCTTGGGCCATCACTCTTGATACTGACTCAGAAGCTGAAACTTCTGGCAACAGGCAGGGACTGCTGGTCCAGCAGGCACAAGCACTGGGGCACTTAAAGATTGTGTACTTAATGTGACAGTATCATATCCTGGGTGCCAGATTATATTTTACTAGCCTGCATGGAAACAGTGACAATGTGATGTGGGCAATGATCTCTATTTACATTAACATAGTCATGTGAGTGCACAACGACAGTGGTGTTCAGGCAGCTGTTCATGCCAATACATCACACAAAAGCTTTACAACCAGCTTTGCATCTATGTTTGCTGCTTTTGACAGTATTTGGTGTGAGGGTATCAATATCAGTGTACAAGGTTCAGGGGCTTTTAGCCACTCTGACCATTTTTGGTTGCTGGAATTAGAACTTGCAAATCAAAGGCAAATAAAGCCATAGTGAGCAACAAGACAAGAAACTAAAATAACTGGTGATGCCTGACAATCCAGAAATTGATATTAAAGGTGTATTAGGTTAGCTTACATAAAAAGTGTATAATCTTGACAAGAATACAAACCACTGGTGCAAGAGTATTCTTGGGGCTGACATGTAGCAGTTCAAGCTGGGATGGAATGAGGATGCAAAGCAGATAGATATTAAATACTGTGGTTATCCAGAGCATCCTAAGGTAACCCATGAGCAGCTAGGATTGACTAAACTTTCAGTATCAGTCAAAAGCATTTTGCCCTTTGGGGTTATCAGGGGTGATTACTACAATTACAATGTGGTTTTGGTAAAATGTCCTCAGCAATAACCTTTTGTTTGTGGTATGTAGTGCCATCTATCACTCATCACATGACCAGAGAAAAACATGTTATCTTAATGCTTTACCACAACAAAGAAAGCAGCCATAAAAACAAAAGAGTCAGTAAACTGCGAACAGAGGGCATAGTATTTGTGACTCTTGGTTAGCATGTGGGTGTGCATGTATGTTGAAGACCAGATCTAAAGATATTAAGGCAGCTGACATTTTCTTTGACATCACTGTCTTACAGTACACCATGGCAGCTGGTTTTGATGTGCACATCCATAAGAAGGCAAACCTGCCTACCCCACTGAACTTCCACAATACAATACTCATAGAGGAATTATAATGTTGCTATACCCAAAGATCAATGACCCCCAAGACTTTCACCTAAAAAAATCTCAGGCTGAAAACTTCTTTTGTGCAGAGGCTAAACAGCTGCATGGTCTTTGCAAGCAGTATTGGCATGAAGTCAATGTGGCTGACTGTGTCAACAGCACTCTGACTGTTGTGTCTGTGGGAAGCAATAGCTGGAATTGGCCTGTTGTTGACAGACATTGCTGCCCCAGCTGGAACATCACTTGAGAACACAGTGCCAGGCTGCAGCCTGCTCTCAATAGCCAGAGCTTTCATGAGCTGGCAGCTCACCATAAAGGCCAAAATGCATGATGAATTTTGCATCTTGGCAAAAGCAAAGCTGAACATGATGGTAGACCTTGTTTAGTATTGCAAACAGAACCTCAACAGAAGTTCATGAAATACCAGTGGCATCATTAGCATTGCAAGCAAACTTTGTAACATAAATTCCAAACCTAATCATGGATAGAGGTGACACAGTGAGCCTCACCAAAGGCAAGGCATCTACCAGGAAGCATCCAGTGCACATTTCATCAAATGATGTCAATACTACAACCTTTTCTAAATAAACCTCTCAGTCTGAGCTGGCCTCATAGTGAAGGCATTTAACAAAACCAACAGTGGAGTGTCTCTAAAGACCTGGGTTGGTGAAGGGGGTGGGCTGGTTCTTACACGTCTAAGGAGTCTACCTTTTGAAGATGGTTTTGTTTTTCTGCTGGAAGTCACCTTTTCAAGCAAACCAACTAATCATCTAGTGTCTCCAGTCTGCACCTGGACTGAGGTGGCCTGGTCACACTCTCACTTTATTGCTATGTTGTTTCATCAGGAACTAATACATATTTGTGCAAGCAGACATTCTTTTTTGTACACAGATGAGTAAACAGCCAGCTGATGGGATCAAGACCCACCCACCCCGGGATATTCTGTGTGTACAGAGCAGTGTATGATCTTTCCACTCATTCAAAAATCATTTTGCTGGCAATAATGGTACTTTGGTCACAGTTGTCACCCTCTTTTGAACTGTCTTTAAGCTGGGATGTATGGCTACAATATGAGACTCTGATTATCTTGTATCTCCTCTGAAAAATGGGGATTGGTAGAGGAAATTTTGAAATGGCAAAGTTAAGATATTATTTGGGGGTTGGGATGATGTAGTTTAATAACCAAGGTTGTAATTTGGGAATAAAGATTTTTCCAGTATTGGTAAGACTGACTTTTGTTATATCTGGAAGGAGACAAATTCATATGCTAAAAGGAGGAATGACACCAGATTTTTTATAATAATAATAATAATAATAATAATAATAATAATAATAATAATAATAATAAAAATGATAATAATAATAATATTTTATTTAAGGAGGGCTGTACAATCTGCTAAAATCCAGTCTCCCTTTTGGCCCTCTAATAAACTAACAAAATGTACATATACAGAATAATATGTAGTTTTGGGGGAGGGGGTAGAACAAATTTTCATGATGCAATACTTAACTGTTGCTATTGCATACCTAGTATGTTTCTGTGAGGAAAATACCTGACGGAATGATGGAAATTCCATTGCCCCATTTGAGTGAATCAGAATCTTCCAGAATGCTCGATCAGCTCTGCATGAGAGCCCCACACATCCTGTGCAAGCTTGAACGACCATCTTCAAAAATTTGAGGGAGTTGAAAGTGAGACATCAGTGCGGAGAGGGAGAAAGGAATTGGGCAATAGCAACAGGTAAGTATTACATTATTAAAATTAGTTCCCCCAATACATTTTAATATCAGTAATATCTTACCTATTGCTACTGCATAGCTGAATTTGTCAGCTTGATGGAAGGTCTAATGATCGCTAAACTGGTGAATAAACAACAAACAAAAGGAATACTCCCCACCCCACCCCCACCCCCCAAAGTGCAGTGGACTACTGCTGGATGGAATCTGCCCAGGCCACTTTTTGAGCAATGATGAATTGGCCGTGACAAAATGTGTTTCCTTTGATTGGCTAATGAGCAACGGTAAAGGGAGGAGAAAATAGTTTTGATAGTGCCAAAATACAGCTTTCATCACATCCTTTAAATATGAACAAGTTAGAGGGGCCCATGAGCAAGCAATGGCATCGACTTCATAGGCTTTAATTTTCATGAAAGACAGGGACTAGTAAGCTCTCTAAAGTAAGCTGAAAACGTCAGCTGAACATTTAATTGGTAGAAAAAGACATTTCCTTCCTTTCCTTCTTTCACATCCTTCCATCTCCCTTTAGAGGCAGTAAAAAAGAAGAGTCCTAACTGTACGTAAAAGTCTATCTTGGTCATCCTCAGCACAGATATGGCTGAGCCTGGGGATCTCAATCAGGGGTGAAGCAACCAAAGGAAGCTGGTATTTTGCTACAAAACACCTGGTTGGCAAAGGAGAGAAACTGATCCATAATTCACACTGAACCTGATGCAGCCCTCCTCTATGGATAGGTCTTGCAGCTTGCTCCTTCATCTCACAGACACTAAGGTGAGCAAGAAAACTGTCTTGAGGGTAAGGTTCTCGAAGGAAGCTTCAGCCAAAGATCCATAGAGGGAGTTTACTTAGAGACCACAAGACAACATGAGAGATTCCACTGATGCATCAGAGAGTGAGACACTGTCTTGGCAATCTGAAATAACTGATCAGGTCTGCCAAGTGAGAATCTGTCTCAATGGGAGGGCCTTTTGAAAATTATAACATGTTGAAAAGGGCTGCTTGATAGCCCTTAATAGTAGAAACTGAGCATTGTTTCTCTTCAAAAAGGAAAAAATAATTGGCCACTGTGCTCACAGAAGGAGAGCTAGGATTGACACATTTTCTACTACAGTGATCACAAAAGACTCTCCATTTGGCATCATATACCTTTGAGGTTGATCTTTTCTGCACTGAATGATCCACTTGGCAACTTGGCTTGAAAACGTTTTTGCAGACAGATCATTTGAGATGAACCAAGCATAATAGGTGGAGAATCTGTGGGGTGCTGAGAACCCCTGCACTGCGACAGAGGGTCCCTCCTTGGAGGTAAGGTCCTGGGATGGTCCACCAGCAGACCAAAAAGATCTCTGAACCATAATTGCTGGGGCCACAGAAGGGCAAACAAAATGAGCCATGGAGTGCCTGACTGTGTAGGGTGGAAAGACATAACCGAACAGATGACTCCACTTCAGGCTGAAGGCATCCACTCCCCAAGCCCTCTGGTCTGTGACTGGGGAAATGTAAAAGGGGAGCTTGATGTTCAGCTGGTGGCAAACAACTCCACAATGGGTGTTCCCCAAAGATGGAACAGGGAATCTGCAATGGATTGGTGTAGAGACCATTCTGTAAGAACTATCCTCCATTTCCTTGACAGACAGTCTGCCAAAATGTTTTTTCTGCCAGGAATGTGATGCACTCAAAGGAATACTCTGACTGAATCTGTCCAATGAAGGTGGTTCCAAATCCCCATACAGAGAGAGGGTGCATGTGTGCCTCCTTCTCTCCTGAGGTATGCTACCACAACCAGCATGCAGCAGCCTCTTATTTGTTTGGCACACCATCATCATCATCATCATTAGTCCGTAGTCTGGTAGACCATTGGGGCACCGAATGAGACTGGACAACCATCTTCCTCCATTCCTCTCGATTTTCCATCTTTCTCAGTGAGTCGCTCAGTGTCAAGTCTGTCCACTCCTGAATGTTGTCTTCCCACCTCTTTCTCTGCCTGCCTCTCTTTCTTCTTCCTTGTACAGTGACTTGCAGGATTGTCTTGGCAAGTCCTGATGATTGTGAGACATGCCCATACCACTGCAGTTTACATTTTTTTACTGTGGTCAAGAGGTCTTCGTGAGGCCCAATGGCTTGTCTGATCCTTTGCCGTATTTCTTCATTGGTGACACGGTCTTTGTATGAGACACTGAGGATCTTTCGGAAGCATCTCATCTCTGTGGCCTGTATCCTTTTCTCTAAGTCAGCTGTTATGGTCCATGATTCACAGGCATAGAGAAATATGGAGATCACCAGTGAGTGCATCAGTCTGACCTTTGAACTGAGTGCGACGTTCTTGTCGCTCCAGATGGGCTTCAGTTTTGTCAGAGCTGCTGTTGTCTGTGCAATCCTGGAGAGTACTTCAGGCTTTGATCCTTCATCTGTTACAATTGCCCCCAAATACTTGAAGCTGTGGACTGTTTCTAGCTTCGTACCTTGGACCCTGATGTCAGTGATGATGCCCTTGGTGTTGTTGGTCATCATTTTGGTCTTCTCTGCACTGATTTCCATGCCGTAGGCTGCAGAGGTTTTGTTGAGGCTCTCTACTAAGCCAGCTAGTTCTTGCTCATTTCCTGCTAGTCCATCAATGTCGTCAGCAAAATGTAGGTTGATGACTGTTCTGCCTCCGATGCTGACTGTCCCTTCATGCTTTTCAAGCACGTCAGCCATGATTCTCTCCAGAAAGATGTTGAATAATGTGGGAGAGAGCAGATAGCCTTGCCTGACTCTGACTGTCATTCTGAACCAGTCCCCTATGCTGTCGTTGAAGTATACTGCACTGGTGGCCTTGTCATAGAGGTGCTCTATTACTGTAATGAGGTTGGCATTGATGTTGTACAGTCTCATGGTGGCCCACAAGGCTGCATGCCATACCCTGTCAAATGCCTTCTTGAAATCCATGAAGACGTGGTACAGATCTTGCTGGTGTTGGAGGTACTTCTCACACAATGTCCTGAGGTTGAAGATCTGCTCTGTTGTGCTGTGCCCTGCTCTGAAACCTGCCTGCTCCTCAGCAATGATCTTTTCAGCCTGTGGCTTTAGTCCGTTCAGCAGTATCCTCAACATGGCTTTGCTTGGATGGCTTATAAGACTGATTGTACGGTGGTTTTGACACTGTTGCAAGTTGCCTTTCTTGGGGAGGGTGATGATCAGTGATTGGGTCCACAGCGATGGCTATACTCCTGTTTGCCAGATCTTTTTGCTGATGTTTGTGAGGGCGCTAATCATTGCTTCTCCCCCTGCTTGGACCAGTTCTGCTGGGATGTTGTACACTCCTGCTGACTTCCTCTTTTTCAGCAATCTCACTGCTGCTTCTACTTCTTCAAGTAGGATAGGGTGGTTGTCGTTAGTTGCTGGAGGGATGTTCAGTACCTCTGGATCTGTTGTGGCTCAGTGGC
This sequence comes from Megalonaias nervosa, assembly GCA_016617855.1. Taxonomy (NCBI): domain Eukaryota; kingdom Metazoa; phylum Mollusca; class Bivalvia; order Unionida; family Unionidae; genus Megalonaias; species Megalonaias nervosa. Next base: position 13,439 of record JAECUM010010842.1, on the reverse strand, counting down.
TGTAAAGTTCTGCGCAGTACTCTGTCCATCTTTTCAGAATGTCGTTTTCTTCTGTGAGGCAGTTTCAGGCTTTGTCCTGTAAGGAGGTAACTCGCTGTTGTTTTGTGCTTGTTAGATCTTGGACCAGTTGGTATGCTTTCTTGCTGTTGTTCCTTTTCAAGTTCCCTTCAATGTCTTTTGACTGTTCTTCTATCCAGTTCTCTTTTGCTTTTTTCATGCTTTTCTTGACTTCCTGGTTGACTGCCTTGTTCTGCTTTGCCCCTTCTGTATTGTTCTTTTTCTTCTTCAGCTCCCTCCTCTTGTCACACAGGTTCAGGACCTCAGCTGTGACCCAGGGCTTCTTGACTTGGCGATGTCTACTAAGGATCTCGCTGGCTGTTTCGGTCATTGCTGTATTAAAGGTGGTGATCAATGTGTCCATGTCTGTATCATCAGCGTCGAGGATGGTGAGCGGTGCAAATTTCCCACTGATCACTGCCTGGAAGGCTTCTGCTGCTTCAGGATCCTTCAGTTTCTCAAGATCAAACTTCATTCTTGTGTGGCTCTCTTTCTTGACCTTCTTTAGATGTAGCCTGAAGGTCATCATCACCAGATCATGGTCACTTCCAATGTCTGCTCCTAGAAAGCTTCGAGTCTTGGTGATGTTTACACTTGACTGTACTCGCCTCTTCACCCTGATGTAGTTGATCTGACAGTGATGGTCTCTGCTTGGACTGTGCCATGTCCATCTTCTGGATACTTTGTGCTGGCCGAAGGTGTTTGCCAGCATAAGGTCGTTGTAACTAGCGAATTCCAGGAGTCTCAGGCCTCTCTCGTTAGTCTGTGCATTGCAGCAGCACCCACATGTTCCTTTCCAGTTCATGCAAGCGTCCTCGCCTATATTGGTATTCCAATCGCCTTGCACAACCAGAATGTCTTTCTTCGGTGTTTTATCCACAACTTCTTGTAGCTGGTCATAGAAGTCTTCCACATGTGCATCATCATAGTCTGATGTTGGGGTGTATGCCTGTATGATGGTGATGTTGAATGGAGTTGCCCTGAGGCAGATGGTGATGAGCCGGCTGGAGACTGGCCGACATCCCATGACAGTACTCATGCTGTCCTTGTGGACAAGGAGCCCAACTCCCTGCTCATGTTTGTCCTCTCTGCCACTGAAGTACAGTTTGTGGCCTTCCAAAGTAGTTGTTTCTCCAATGTTCTTCCATTGTATCTCACAGAGTCCTAGGATGTTCCAGCGGTATCTGTTCATTTCATATGTAAGCTCCTCAAGCTTTCCTGCTGCTCTCAGTGTTCTCATATTCCAGGTGCCAATGGTGATGTTCCTGACATGGATCTTGCTGCTCTGAGCACCAGTCGCATACTTTCCACCTCTGCCCTGGTGCACGACATAGGCGCGGCCCTTGTTGACCCGGGCAATGACCGAGCCAGTATGGGATGAATAATGGTTGTCATTTTTCATGTGGTATGTCTAGGGTAGCTGACGCCTGGCGGAGCCCAACCCTCTCCAGGCCTGACCACAGCCGACAAACACGTAGCCGTTGAGCTGTTTGACAGCCTTTCCGCTTGGCCGTTGACTTCGTCTCAGAAGTTCTTCCGCCTAGTGATACTGTGTTAACATCACACTATTTATCCATATTTGGAAGACTTGTGTGGGGCGGGAGCGTCTATTTTCCTGTGCAAGTCTGGAGGACTTGCCACTGCCCACCATGAAAGCTTAAAACACTGGCACACCATGAAAGCTTAAAACACTGCCCTCATTTCCAAATTGTTGATGTGGAGGGTAGTGTTACGTATATGTAATTTAATTGCAAGTTTTAAATTCTTTTTTATTTTATTTTTATTTCATTGCAAGTTATTATAATGATAACTTTATTCACTGGAATTGCCATTTTTCTAGAAAATTCAGTTCATTTCTAGTAAATAACAGCGTTGCTACATTGTATTTTTAGCTGACCTAGTTCCTGACCTTGGTTCAGAATTCATAAACACAGAGTGAAAATCATTGGTCATAATCAAGGTCATTCTTAGCTTGCGTCAGCTCTGTTGTAAACAACCTTTTTTAATTATTTTTTATTATTGAATTTTGTTCAGTACAATCGAACTTGTAAATAGCCTACGTGCTAAGTGACATATTACTTTACTGCATTGCTTGAATTAAGTGACCACGTGACCCCTTCATGTGATCTAAAGTTGCACTAAAAACTAACGTTTTTAGTGTTTTGAGTCAGTCGTATTTCATACCTTTTGGAGCTCAAAGGTATTTTGTGTTGTGACCAGTTGAGTTGAAATTTATTTTTCCTGGAAATATAAGTGCTCTTCATAAAATTCTTGGACAAAGACATTTATTGGAAATTATTCAGAATTCTAAAGCAGGAATATTATTCTTGATTTATAAAATTCAACAAGGAACTGTTGACACATCAGTACAATACTGCATTCATCTGACGTCATCGTTCTCCATATTGGAACTACATCGGGATTTGAACTTTGATTCATTTAGAAATTTTTAGTGATAGGACTTATGTTTTTAAATTCTAGGATTAATTTTTCGATTAGATTCACAAACCGTAAGTCCTAAAGTCAGAAGCTGGTCCCAATTTGCCCACAAATTTAGAATGTGGTGGAAATCCCAACCCAAGGGATCCCTGTGTGTTTTCCAAGCTGCTGAAAGTAGAAACTGGAGTGGATGCAGCAAGAGCTGCCCCTGGGGAACCAGGTCAACTGCTGTGTCTTAAGTCCCCAGCAGAGAGAGAAAAGATGAGCTGATAACTTGATCTTTGCTCTCAGCATCTCCAACAAGGACAGGATCTTATCAGTTCTGTCCAGAGGGACATCGATTAACCCTCTGTTAGTCAGAAAATTCATCCCCATATAGACAAAATCTTCAGATGGATTTAGCTCTGATTTCTCTAGTTTGGTAGAAGACCAAGAGTGCAACAAGTATAGTTTTAGGGGTTCTAGAGAACCATTGTTGATGAACCTATCATCAAAATATTGCAAGATTGGGGTACACAATGACCTTAAATGGGCTGCAACTACTACCATGGCCCTAGTAAAAGCTCAGAGTGTGAAGGCTAAGCCAAGCAGCAGAGCTCAGAACTGGAAGACCTGATCCAAACAAAATCTAAGGTACTTCCTGTGTGGAGTAAAGATAGGGATGTGTAGGTATGCATCCTGAAGATTGATGAAGACCACCCGATTGCAAGGTCTTAAGGCATTCTTGGTCCCTCAAGTAAAATCTGTTAGAGAAGAAAGGTTGATAATTAGATGAGACTTTCCCTCTTTCTTAGGAAACAAGAGAATCTGGGAATAGAAAGCTGGAGACTGGTTTTTTAACACCCTCTTTACTGAACCCGTCCAAAGAAGGGAATGGATCTCTTCCTGAAATGGGCCAGATTTATGTGGCAGAAGCAAATGGGAGACCCTACTAGAGAAGGTATATCCTGAAACTGAAGCTGGTAAACATCTGTTATGATAGAAAGGATCCAACCATCAACTTTTATACCTGATGAAACCAGCAAAAGGAGGTTATGTCTGGTACCATTGGGAACCAAGGGAAGTGATATGGTCTACAGGAGAAAAGCAAGTCCCTCAGGCTGTTGACAATAGTCCATAGGAAAGTCTCAACCTCCAGGGAGGCAGCACTTGGAAGGTACTCTAGTAAGACCTTGAAAGTGTCCAGTGCCACATGTCTGCAGGGGTCGAGAAATTATGCTAACAGGGCTAAGGCCAAGGCATGCCTCTGCTTCAAAACAAACAGTGGACAGCCATTGGCAACAGAGATTCCTCCTTCAAAAAGTTGAACAAAGCAGCTGAACTGAGGTCAGCATGCAAGGCTATGGTCATTAATGACCTTGCCTTTTGTCCCAAGGATTCCAGTGTTTTCACTGGAAGGCAAGCCCAGGTTCCATTAGAAATACCCACTTGAGTTGAGCTGCTTCAGCATACAAAGTGGGTGTTTTAGTGGGCCAGGAAAGACTATGAACCTTGTAGCTAGAAGTAGCTATCAATGGTCATAAAAGACCAACCACTACATTGTCGCACAAAAGCATGGCCCTTGCTAAACGTTTGAGAAAGCTTCTTGATCATAACTGAGGGAGGAAGGAGCATGAGATCTGGTTGAGATTTTGTCCCAGAAAGTTTCTCCAAACTGGAAAGAGTATTGGAACACCCAAACCTTTAGGGACACAGTTTGTCTTTTAGGCAACAGGTCCTAAACCTCATTCACTGATTATTGAACGACCAGGATTCCCCCTTCTTTGCCTTGTTAACCAAAAGCTGAGGAAGGGTAGGTAACCCAAAAGTAGGGGGTACCACTTAGGTCCACAGAGTGTAAAACTCACTGGCACAATGAAGACAGAATGGACATCTTCGTCCTGCACATGGTTTGGAGTCTCTCTGCTTACAGGGTAACTTGGCAGGAGGAGAAACTTTGACCTCTGCTGGTGGCTTAGGGTGATTTCCCACACACCTAAAGCATTTTGGGGAAAAAGGTCTATATATCTCCCTCCCTCCTTTTAGACCCGACCAGTGAAGAAAGTCTAAGGCCTGCAGGCACAACATCACCACAATGCAGCCAGGTCCAGAAATCTATTGCTGTGTGTACATAAAGGGCCAATTGACTGTGGAAAAAGGCCTCACATCCCATAGGGATTTAAAAGAATAATAAGGAATGGGGGATACTGATCTGATCACCTGCCATAATCTGGCATCTGAAAGCTGATTCCCCATCCTCCATGGGATGAAATGGTAGTCTGGAGACAGGGGGAACGGTGCCCAATCCCTATCTCTGTACCATATTGACTTCAGAGATCCATATCATGTGACCAATGTCCAGTCACCACAGAAGGACTCTACAGGAAACTCAGATCTGTAGGAAAATCCATCCCTAGATTTGATAGACTTAGATCTGAGCACTCCTTTTCTCACTGGACTAGATCTGGTGTACAACAATGGTTACCTTGTACTGAAAGGGTGCTGTTTCCCCCTTTCTGGGGGGTGCTACTCACACTGAGCCTTAATGAGCACTGGGTCAGTAGAGCTGCTGCTCCACCTTCGGGGGGTGGAAGGTGGGAACGCTACTTGCTCTCTGTCTTCATGGAGTGGGGATGGTGATGCTTCTCCCTAATAGGAAGGTGTGATTCACACTCTATTCATTTGTACCTTCCCTTAGGAGGGGGCCCACTAATCTTTGGAGCATCCAAGAAGACTTGGGTAATCATTCCTGAAGGAATTAGAGAAGGATAATACAGACATTTTTTAAAAAAACTCTGACTAGGACAATTTCCTCCTTGCTTAGTAAGTTCATCAATTATCTACAAGATCCCATATATCATAAGTCAAAGGCTACAAAATGGATAGCCATCTGTCCTCTTATAATGAAAAACAAGTAGAGTGTATGTCCCTAGTTTTTACTTCTTTTCTCTTGAGATATATGTGGCCACACTTACGCACACCTTGCTTAGATAATGTTCCTGAAATAAAAATACTGAAAGAAGATTTGATATACAAAAACCTTCTAAGCAGGTAAAGTGTGGATACGTCTATGTTAATATAATTATTCAGCAAAAAGACACCTTACCTGGGAGTTTCACTAAGATCAAATGTTAAAAAGAAAGTAATGCTGAGTCAACCAGGCTTACAAATAGCAACGGACCACTAAAAACTAGCAACAATAAAAGTAGGTTACGATGCTATTTATAAGGGAAAATTTAAGGAAGGCTATCTGAAATTAAAAAGGTGAAAGAACAGAGTTCGATGACCAAGCACTACTGATGAAATGAAGTGGTTTGCGACCTGCTTACCACATATAAAAAATGTCACAATTCACTATATAGGTAAGGCGAATAAAAAATGATCGGCAGATGTGTCTATAGATTACAATAAGCATGGATAGTGAAATTAAAATAAATTACCTACCCTTAACTGCTGTTATTTGAATACATTTGAATATATATTTGACGGTCAAGGATATCTAGGTTAACTATGGCATATAGCAACAAGATATGCAACTTCCACTAACAATAAAATGGACCAAGTTTTATTCTCATCATATAAAGATATTTGGAGCCATAAACAAACATTCCATTTGCAAAAAGAAAGATTTTTCATTGTGCTGATGCTCTTAATTCTGTAAAATATACCTTAAGGAGGAAGAAATAGTATGTTTATTTACAAGAGGGGTCAAAAAAATTTAAGATTATGTACACCTTTCAATCATTGCATATTGCTGCTATGCAAGTAAATACTTTGGACACTCAATATCTCACTGCAATTAACTTTTATTTGTCAAATCTAGAGATGCAAAGAGGATGAAACTGATGATAAGAAGTTTTGCCATCACTGGGTGATCATCACAGAAGATTTCTTGAATGGGTAAATTTTTTGTTAGTGTGCGTAATATCCAATCAATAATCATTTATCTGGATTAACCTATGACTGTAAGTTCCTATTGTCAGCCATTCTATTTTCAACTTTAGTGACAGCTTTTACAGTTCAATGATGACAAAATTATATGAGAATATATACATGTAATTATAGAACCATATAACAATTTCTAACTTGTATATTGTGATTAGCTCCCAGCATCATGGCAAGATGAAGCAGCAGTCTGACCACAGCACAGTAGGCAGGGGACATATCTCTCTCAGGTACGGCACTTTCAGCTCTCCTGCTAGCTGCACCCAGGATATGGCCTGTCTCTGTCATGTCCTGTCTGTAAAGTTAAAAAATTTCAGCTTGACAAGACAGTTATTGGCAAGATATTATAAACACAATGCAGAATTTAAAATCTCCAGAATAATTAATCCTCTGATTATGTAAGTCATTAGCAAGTAATGTTTGTCATATATAGACACTGAAGGCAGGATTGCATATGTGGTACATGGCATGATTTTTAATGACAACATGTACGTATACCAAGTTGAATAAATTTATGTCAGACAGATCTAAAGTTATACAAATCAGGATGGAAAACAGAAAACACTATCCTGCAGGCATGACCTTAAATGCAGAACCATAAATGAGTATGGGACACAACTTCTATTGATGATATATAAATATACCAAGTTTCCTTCATTTATCTCAAACAGATTTAAATTTATAGTGCATAGACAAAATTGTAAAAGTCTGATGGAATATTTAGAACATGGACTTGAAATTGTGAACTTGATAATAGAATTCTAAATATGTTAACACACTTTCTTCTGATGATACAAATATTCCTACCAAGTTTCATTTGTCTGCCTTAAACATAACATGCCAACCCCTGGTGAGGAAAAAGTGTAATCCCAGTGGACAAAAAGAGTAATCTGAGCAGAAAATGAGTAATCCACATATAACATGATAACAATTAAATGAGCATATCTACAAAATGATTTATTTACCCCTCTGTCTTTTAACATCAATTACTGCTTCAAAGTTTCATATGTAGCACTTTCAGCTTTAACAAGCAACACTGTCATGTTGCACTTCAAAACACTTTATACCAGCTGAGACCAAGAATGTTTTGCACACCAGTAGAGCACTAATTACTTGGTTACTGAGCCTGGATCTGAATTCAGTTTTATTTTGTTTACAATACTGAACAATCTCTCAGTCAGCATTTATATCTTCCAGTGATTGGGTCTTTTAGCTGGGAAATAAGGTGCCATTGCACATCAACTTTGTTAGCATGAAATACACTGTCAGGTAGAATGTCAACTTGATACTTCAGGCGTTCTCCTTCTAATTTATCAGCAGCCTTTCCCGCAGCAAGGTGCATCAAATGACAGGGACAACCTGCTATGTACACTGTTGAAGACATTTTCAAAATATAGGATGCAAACTCTTTTATGAATTCCAATCACTGATGCATTATCAGCTGAATAACCCATACAGTTCTACCAACTTGTATCATGTTTATTCAAAGCATTATCAAGCTAATCAAAAATCATTTCTCCAGTGGAATCTACTGTTAATTCTAGTAACGAAATAAAAACACTCTGACTTTGCCCTTGTCAAAGTATCTGACATGGACTGGGTACAACTTTTTGTCATCATAATCACTACTCCCATCTGTGGCAATACTAAACCGCCCAATTCTTATGGCTTCTGCTATTTTAAGTGAAGTATCTTCAGCTAAACACCAAAATATATTAGACGATTTTGTTCTTGCACATGCATATTTTCTGCAATTTTGGAATCAGGAAACATTCGTTTGAAGAAAGGACCAACATGGTCTGGTATCACTAGGGGTAGTCCGTGTTCTATGAAGAACTCGGTAAATAATACCTCTGCATTTCTAACATTCATGTCTGCGCTTGAGTTCTGCTGTAAAAAAGAAGATACTGTAGTATTGGAGTTAGTAAGATGAGCCAATTTGATGTGTTTTCTTTGTTTTCAAGTGCTTTTCCACATAAAAAATTACCACCATGACCAATATTAAAATCCTTTCCACACAGCCTGCAACAGGCGTGATGCTGCCCTAAAATGGAATGCTGTATTATGTCATTCATGTATTCATCTTTGAATCTTTGGAGGAATCGATTTTTTGTCTTTTTCTGATCCATCTGTGAAATTATTTGAAAAACATTTTTGCTCTAACATGCACATCAACCAAAATGCATTTGATGACTTTTAGCGCCAAATATTAAAATTCTTTACACACAGCCTACAATGGGCATGGTGATGCCCTAGAATGGAATGCTGCATTATGTCATTCATGTTTTCATCTTTGGACGATTCTGTTCTTTTTGTCTTTTTCTAATCCATCTGTGAAATTATTTGAAAAACATTTTTCTCTAACACGCGCATTGACTAGAATAAATCTGATTTGACTTTTAGCGCCAAATACCTACAGACTGGTTCTGTACCAAATATGAATTAGAATCTGAGAGCAAACATTAAGAATTAGAAAACCAGTCTGTTTTCTCCTAAGCCATACAGCTGCTATAAATAGAATATAATGATAGTGTGAGTCGTGACAAAGAAAGCAACCATGCACGTCAGTGATGCAAAATAGAATGCAGAGTGAGGCATGCTACAGACTTCCAGCTAATGCTGTCATTCTGGGGCCAGCACTATGGGCCATTAGAGTCCTAGGTAAGGCTCTAGCAACCAGTTGGAATCTTTGAGCAGGTGTCAAAAAAACGACAGTATTATTAACATGGGATACTACGAGTGAGGCAGTAGTCAGAGAGGAAGACTATGGGCTAGTGGTTCCAGCAAAGATGAGGAAAAACAGGAAGAGGGAGCAGGGGAGGAAACAAACTCTATCCAGAGCCAGTGACCACTCAGCACCCACTCAAGAAATTCCAGTTAGTGGGCAGGAACCAGTAGCTCGAGCTCCAAATGACGAATTGACGAGAATCTCTTTCCCACCACCACCATTACCATCATTACAACAATGGCAGAAAACTGACAGTGAGGTTCAGACAGATGTCAGTTTGATTGCTATTGGTGAGCACTTCCATAGAACCACTACCACAGTCGAAGCAGACTTGGAAATTTTGTCCTCCTGAAAATGATAGTCAGGAGGAACATGAGGCTCAGGAACTAGGAAATGAAGAAAATGAGGAGGAAACAGAAGAGAAGGTAGAGGAGGAGGAGGAGGAGGATTATGACCCAATCAGACAAAGGCTATTGGTCATGGGGTTAGGAGCAGCGCTTGATGATGTCAAAAAGGCAGGCCATTACATTAGTGCTGTGAAGTATCTTGCCTGGAGAAACCTAAAAACCCGGAAGCCAAGGTCCCAGCAATGGCAATATGGAGTCAGGATCCTCTTCCAATTCTACCAGCAGGCCTACCTACAACATCCTCTTTCCAGTCTTGTGGAAGCTGCTGGCCATTTGTCTGAGCTACATGGGTATGAGGCATTTCCTGTTCAGACCAGTAAAGAATCACGTAGTGTGGTGAAGTGCAAAGAAGAAGACTGCAGCAGAACCTTCATTCTGCCAAAATAAAAACAGCCCTTCTTAGGGTTCTAATCAAAATGTCTCATTATTATAAGGGATTCCATTTTGGCTTGGAATCCCAATTCGATCAAACCACAATACTGATCTGATCCTTTATCCACCGTTCAAAATTTAAAACTTATACCCAACATTTAAAAAACTTTTTTAAATGTTCCTTAGACAATTTAGAATAGAAAGTTTAGGGTATTGAATTAGGTATACTATGTACTCGGAAATTTGGTTAGTTAGAAAACAGGAAAGTTTTTATTCTACATAAATACTGCGTGACTCTAATTACAATTGTGGCTAACACAGAACTGGTCATAGGGAATCCCAATAATTACATAACTGGGTAAAATTTGATATATAGTAGGTCCAGGCATTTTAGGTGTGTTCCAGTCGATGTTTGGCGTATCTCTCCGAGTCCCTTCCTTCCTTTCCACTTCGGACATTCAAAAAGATGAGTGTGTGGGCCAAATCCCACTCGTCTAGAAACCAGGTGCCCTGATGAGCATGTATGCACAGAAATGGGGTTGATGTCAACAGAGCTGTGTCCAATCACGCTCGACGTCTCATTCTGCTGTGGTACACACCTTAGATACAAGTATGAGTGTGTGTTGGGTCCATTCCCTATACAGGTCGTTTTGGACTTTATTGTCCCATGACCTGTAGGCTGAATTAAATAGCACTCTTTGAGTGCATAAATGTGCTGGGGGATGAGGCACTCTTTCCTTCCCCTGCAAATAATTAATTAACCCTCGTATGAGGGTATAAATGGTCGCGCATGCATTACAGGTGCATGTGACCTTAATCCAATAGTCAGTCAGTCAGTGTGAGGAAAGTACATGCAGGTCTGTTGTACTCTTGTACCAAAGCCAACAGACATGACCTATATAGTGCACTATAGATTGATTCTCTAACAAACATAAATGATAACAATGAATTCAATGTCAATGGTCTAAAAGTAGAAACCAGTGTTAGGAAAGTGCATGCAGGTCTACGCACAAGCATACTCTTATGTAATAGTTATTTAGAAGCCGTCTTTACTAGAATATGGTCAGTGGGATTAATGGGATGTTAATAAAAATGAGAAAACAAATTATTGATTTTTTTGTAGGGGGATTTACCAAAAATGCATAATCCGTATATGTTTACACATAAGGCATAATTTAGTGAAAAAAGGTGTAATGATTACATCAAAAGCGTAATGGTTGGCATGTATGCTTAAATGGCTACCAATTTTTTTTATATAAAATATAAAGTCTTAAAAGTTTTTAAAAAATGTGTTAAAGACCAAAAGTTGCTAAAATGTGCCTGGGGCCCCGAGTGGCCTAGTGGTCTAAAGTGCTGTCCGTTACGGATCACTGCCATCTCACCTCTGTCTGCGTTGGTTCGAGTCTAAGATTTAGCGAATGTGGATACGTGAGAAAGCTTGCCAGTAGCTTCTCGTGGGTCGGTGGTTCTTTCCGCGGATTTTCCGGTTTCTTCTTCCACCATTAATACTGGCCGCCATGTATAGCCTATCGTGTGCTGAAAAATGGCGTTAAGCCCAACAACAACAACAACAACAACAACAAAATGTGCCTGAAATTCTGATAGGTCACTGACATGTAAATACAAATATGTTTACCAATTTGTCCGACTTGTTTAATTCTGTCAAACATTTCATTCTAAGTTACTAATATGTATAAAAAAACTGAAAATCTATTCAGGTTATTTTCATACACCAGCTAAACTTCACTTGTAGATCTCTAGTGGTTTTTACTTAGTTGTTTTAACAAGGCTTTTGCAAAAAGCCCAAGTCCAAAAGTGACAAAATGTGTAACAAATTGAGAAATTGTTGTCATGGCCTGAATCAGGCTATCTTCTTATGACCATGATGCATTTCTTGGCTCTAAGTTTAATAGTTCTTGTGCAATTAAACTGAAATGGATTTGTGATAGACACATGGACATGGTAATGTGTGGATGTACAGATGCAAAACAATATGCCACCAGCTGCTACTGCACCGGGGGTATAAAAACCTCAACCTTTCTTGCCATTGCTACAGCCTAAGCCAAAGGAGACCAGAAAATAAATTACATATGTACTCATGGAATATGAATGCCCATCTATAATTGGAAAATTAAACAATACTTACCAAGTTGGAAAATTAAATGATACTACGTTGAAGATTGATGATAATTTCATCAAACCTGTAGTACCCTTAGGGATCACACGAGATTATGCATAGGTCATGTGATTGGTAAGTCTTCAGAAAGGTCACAGGATGCAAGATGAGACACAAGGATGGTTGGTGGGCATGTGATCCCTAAGGGTACTACAGGTTCAATGGAATTATCATCAAACGTCAACTTCAACCAATGTTCATAAGCAGTCTTACTTGCTAGATAAATAAATATAAAGCTTGTACATAAACTGTTGGTGAGAAGGCAAAATATGTCACATGCCAAACTACCACATTAGGTCACCGCTTGAGGTCTGTCATTCTCTCTATTTGTGAGATAAAGGTCTATAACGGACTGATGCAAGTGGAATCATGGTATTGATCATGCTCCCCTGAACCTTTTCCATTTGGATGTTAGGAAACCTATTATGGTCTGAAATTTTTAACCAGATTTACCTTTGGTACTGTTAATTTCTTCAACCATGTGAACTGTGCCTGGTAAATTCACAACTTACAGTAGCCATTTTGTCAGAAACAGCAGGCCCAGTATGATTTCAGAGTTGGTTAAACTGTGACAACTCTGCCACAAAATGCGTTGAAGAATCTCCAGTAGATTTATTTGTGATGCTTTCTGATTCATCACCCAGTGGTGCCCAAATGAGCCATCATCATTGCTGAGGGGGGAGATCCTCAGACACTGTCATTAACTTGGGATGTTTGAGATGATACAGCCAAAATTTGGCTTTTAAGTAAGAGAACAGAGATTTTTCCAACATGAACTCATCTTTATTATATTATCTGAAACAAATTCACAGGAAGCATTCAAACAATTACACCATTTTTAATACCCCGTGTTTGGTCACTGTTTGCAAATTCTTGACCTCATGTTATTTAAAGCGTAAATTGGCATATTTCCTACATATGGTGATAGCGAAATGTCCTGCAAACATGCAATCCTAAGAACAGATTGACTTTGTTTATGTTCCAGGTACTTCTGAAGCCTTTTTCTACAGTTATTTTAGCAATAATCTCCTGAACATTTTTTTAAAGAAATACGATATTCTTGAGTCATACACAATTTGAAATTATATGTTGCTCTTAAAACCAATAGATCATATTCATTTGGTGTTTTTGTACATGCAAATGTATATACCGGTACACTGATTTGAAATCACAAATTAGTAAATTGCCATTTTAAAATTAAGGTATGATAGGATATATTTGGTCAAACCGTGAAAATGAAATTAAAATAAAATGAATGTTCTGGCCATTATTTTGAGCAATATAACAACAGTTCTTGAAGCACAGGCAAGTCTTAACATGTGGAGCTGGCAGAGAG
>JAECUM010010841.1:0-10599 GCA_016617855.1 Megalonaias nervosa | reverse complement strand
TTATACTTTTCTTTTGAGCTTACCAACGTCCTACATTTGCATAATTTCTGCCTTTTAGAATATAATACAGATAATTAGATCTCTACTAAATTCATGATAGCCAAAGAGTTAAAAATTCAATAGTTGCGATATAGTGCAACAATCGTTTTGAAGAAATGTATTTTACTAAATTTAAAATAGAATACTAACTTGGTATAGGTTACTAAAACATTATTGTTTATTACTTAAAGAATCTTTAATTTCCAAATTAAATTTTACCAAACATGAAGTTCGTAGCGAATTCGTCTTTTCCAGTAATACATACCATAAATACAAATGAATATAAATAGAACTCACAAAAATGTTGCAAAAATATCAAGTCTAGATTGAACTTTACCGTGAAAATCTCAACATTAGAATGTTCCTATACTTTAAAGACGTTTACGAACACAGGCGATTCTTACCTGTAAGAAAAGACAGAGTCTTCTGATTCTTCGATGAACGAACTGATTTTGCGCCAGCTTGCTCTCAATTTATACGCAGTTTTGAACGTGTCCTCACGACCAGTTATGGACATTTATCTAGATAATTGTGTTCGTTCATTTCGAATCAGAACAGGCTCTCGTCCTTTCCCACGAGAAACGCGTGAATCATCTAGCGTACTCATCCATTATGGATCTAGGAAATTGCCTATTCAGCAGCTTCCCACTAAGTCTAAAATTTGCTGACCTTTGGAAACAAGAGAATTGTATTTTATGGGTTATTTTTGCACTTGCTCATAAAAGCGCGATCTTTATTAAAATAGTATACAGCTGTAGTACAGAAATAGATAAATTTAATCTCAATATATTTTAGTGGAAAATTACTTTCAATATAATTTAATGAAAAATTACTTTTAATACGATTTCGAGAAAATTTCAGTCTTAATACTTTTACTCAAAAATTCTGTCCTAATATACATATAAAAAACCAAAATAATGGACTGAGTGTACAGGTGGCATATTTGTTACTCACACCAGTCAAATTGATGGTGAATTTTTATATTTTGCAAATTTCTTTTCTGTAACATCCGTAGCAATCTCTCTCTCTCTCTCTCTCTCTCTCTCTCTCTCTCTCTCTCTCTCTCTCTCTCTCTCTCTCTCTCTCTCTCTCTGTATCCGATACATTGCCATCATTACGCCCCAGACTTCCCTTTCCATGTTAAATTCCCGTTTGGGTCCAGATTACCTTTTCCATGTTGAATTCCCGTTTGGGTCCGGAATGCCACACGTGTGTCAAATTCTCTTTTGGGTATTTACTTCTCCTGCTGTTATTGTTATTGTTATTGTTATTATTATTTGAATTTTATTATTATTTGAAAGCAAGCACGACTGAATATCGATTAGAGTACCTGGCACTGAAGAAGAGCGCAAATATGGAAAGCTTGAGAAAAATTTGTGAAGAAAAGAGAGATCTTGTTCTAAGTGGTGGCTCGTCAAATCATTACACGAGTATGGTCCGTGTTAAACTTGTGATAGTGTACGTGTGTAAATCAGATATACAAGTCAAAAATCTGTTAGCTATCTTAGCATAAAATAAACTACGGAAAGATATATCCATCGTGCGTATGATATGAATAGTTCAAATTAAAAGTAACTTTCCTTTAATCGCTAAATAAACTTTTCCTTGCACTTGAATACTGTACATGCAGCGGGCAGGTTGTATATTTCTATTTCTGAGGAGTGTTGTCTTAACCAAGGTCTATACCGCTAATATTGGGATCGTTACATCGTAAGCAGCCGAAAAGTGTTGACGTTCTCGGTCCAATGGTAATGTCCTTACGAAGTCCCCACATAACAATGACTGACAAGATGGCGGAATCAGTAGAATCCGCTGTCCAAGCACCTGATGATTAAACCAGCATCGCGTGATGAGCAGAGTGTGGTCAGCGTGCGTGTTTTCTGTTTGGATCGGGTGTGTTGCAAGGTGAAGATGACATAGGTTCCAAGTATTGTGTTAAGTGGCCTTATAAACGGGTCTAAAAAATAGTTCCCAATAATTGACCCCTTTCCATTCTGCTGTTGTGTTGACTTGCTAAGGACAATCTTGATTGTAATTTGAACTCATTCAGATTCTTCACAAAAGAGTGCTACCATGTGATTTTGCAAAACGTAAAATACCCCATGCTACTTGGAGCACTTCCGTTATCAAATCTTCATATTCGGCGGTGCGTAAATTTTACACGTTGTCAAGCTCTTCAGTTTAGGAGGTAAATAAATCCTGCATGAAGTCGTCATTTCCATAATAACTGAATAGGATTGGTCGGTATTGAAAAACATCAGAATTAATTAAGTTTACGTAAAACTTATCTCAGGTCCATGCCACTATGAATCCCCTCTTTTATGATCTTCGTAATTTTTAAATTCAGAAAATGTAAATTGAAATTACTGTTCTTCAACTAAAAACAGAAATAATATGTCCTCATTACTACGTGTCTTTTCATTCATTCATTCATTATTATTATTATTATTATTATTATTATTATTATTATTATTATTATTATTGCAGACACATAGAAATATCATTAAAAATAGATGTTGCTGTTTTGGGTTTAACGTCATTTCTCAGAACATGATAGGCTATACATGGCGGCCAGTATAAACTGGCGGAAGAAGAACTCATGAAAACCCCAGTAAGAACCACCCACCCGTGAGAAGCTACTGGCAAACTTTCCTATGAAGCACCGTAGCGGACAAAAGCTGGTCCAATGAGAAAGTTGCAGTTGAAATTTCGATGTAGTATGTCGAGAAATCCAAAATCACGTGTTGGATCAGATAGCATGCCCTTAAAGTTCCATTTTCTGGATCGAGATTTTAGATTTAATATGTTGAATTATATAGTGGTGGCTTAAAGTTCTATTTCCTATGCCGACGTTTTACAGTGTATATTTTGAATTGCACAGCGGTGGTTGAAATTTCAATATCACACGTCGAGAATCCCTAAATCCGCCCCCTACCCCCGTTTATTAAAAATGACGCAATATTTAAATAAAACTCAATAGTGTAAGCAAAAACACACGACGTTTAGTAGACTTGTTTTTTGGTTTTTGGGGTGGGGTGGGGTGGGGGTGGGTAACACATAAACCAGCAGTGGACAGGCCCACAGTGTAGACATGAGAAAATCCACGCTGGATTGTGTTATATTAAGACAATCCCAGTGGATTCAAAAGGGCAAACGTGCCATAATTCCACTGGAAATTAAAAATTACTTTTGTTTTCTTTAAATAAAGGAACAACTCCATCCAATAAATATGTGAGTGAGATATAGCAAAAGTCAAACAAGAAAAGGGACACCAGTTATAATGGCAAATGCATGCTGTATGAGTGTTAAACGAACATCAAACAATAATGAACAAACAAATTTACTCGGCATACATTTACCACAGATATGTTTTAAAGATACTCTTATTTGTTTCATTGTCGAAATACGATATAGAATATAGCTTGAACATAATAACATTGTCATTCAAACAAAATATGCCAGTCATGGGAATAAAATACTGGATGATGACGCTGACTTAAATACTCCTTTTCTGTAACCATGCATGTATGTAGTAGAATTTTAAAGTGGTATATGGCGCCCTATGTTAACATGAAGAAATTTTGATCCATTACAGTGGTATAAATAATAACAAGAAATAGCGAAAACCAACATGTTTTTTTTTTTTTTTGATAATTGAAAATATAATGTATTTCCCTAAAATACAAAGTGGAAAAGTAAAAATAACTTATAGCATGGTGAATTAAATCCTAAAGTCCTAAACAGTTCTATCAAGTCAAAAATATTAAGTAATCCGAATGAATTCCAGTGGTATTCTGATTGATGGTCAATAATGTACTGATGTATCAACAGTACATAATAATCACTAGGATATAATCACTAAATGTCTTTAAGTGAATTCACGGTAATCCTGTGACAGCTATAAATACAAATAGTTTTTAAATAATTAAAAGTGATTCCGTTAGAACTATTTTTTCCCAATTAATCTGAATATTTTTAGCACTGTAAGTCCAACGAACAATTAAAATAATGAATTCCTTTCAATATAACTGAATAACCTCCATGACTGGTGGTATTACAAAGAATGCCTAATTCTACGTAATAATTTTATCATATAGATTACCAATACGCATTAGGTTGTGTCTCACATTCATACTCTACACCGAGTAATACAAATTTAAGTCATCTTAACCTTTAAAAAAAACATGACCCCCATTCACATCACGTAACGTTTACGTGAATTCAGCCTTGTAACTTATGAATGGATCTACGCACTGTTAGAATGGCTAATCCTACTGTACAAATCCATTCTTTTAGAAAACCAGTTTTTAAGATATTATTAATTAAATAACCCTTACTAACTGTAATTATTAACGATAATACACATAATATAGATATACATAACACTAATTCTGATTTCTTCATGGCGAGAATAGACAAATAATATCGTTCAAATGCAGTCCAAATCATCTTAATGGGCAGAAGATATAACCTATCCGAACAAGTCGACTGTACATAGTGTTCAAGAATTCTCTATGATATCACAGAACAAATACCAAGGAAACGTGAAACTTCTAAAGAAGATTCTGATATTTTATAAGTTCTTTGCACTGAAATAAGACACGTTGGAATGGAAAAAATGTTCCTGGCCCACAGAACACAAAGGTGCCAGCTCTTAGACTACCAGGAGCTGAGTTCGAACGTTTGAGACTGAAGTGCTCCAAGCATTAGTAAACAAAGAAATGGCGATAGACGATGAAGCAGCTCTGCAAAGTGGAGAGAGCGGCAAGTACATATTGTACGCCAGAGGCACTACTCCCATTCTCCAGAACGGGCAATTGGTTGTGAAGGGGAAAAAGATTAAAGTAGCTGAGTCCCTCCCCACTGAAAGAACCATTGAGTAGAAAGTGACAGAAGTCCACATCTCATGACTCCCACTGTAGATTCCCACGGGAGAACTCCGAAGAAAACTAGAGAAATGAAAGTTACATATCTAAAAGGAAAAAATGATTTCTTTTTGAGGATATCTAACTATGCGTACAGAAATTAGGATAATCATTCTGACCATAGAAGATGCCATGAAACTTCCAACATTTCTTATATGATGGGATTCCTCCTGAAGACCTGGCACATGGGATGTATTCATCAAGGCCATGCACCAGATGCAGGCACAGGGGGACATGTGCCACGTGAGTATCAGAACCATGTACCAAAATCAAGTGAAGAGGCGACATATGCTGCAAATGCGACAAACGTACCCACTGCCCCAGAATCATGACCATGATATCTCCCTTGAAGGGATTGAACGGTACCAAACCAGTGCCCCTATAACAAATACCAAGGAAGTTGTGACAGGGTAGACCTAGAGTGGGATGACTTAAATACTAATGAAGAACCATTATTAATGACAGGAACAATCTGTGCACGTAGTTCTTGGAGAGGAGGACTCCACAAAAATGGTGTGAGGGGATACCCGAACTACCTAAACTCCCAAACCCGCACAGAAAACGAAAAGGAGGAGTACAACCTCCACAGAATGGCCGTCGTCGAGGAAGGAGATTTAACTCCTGACAGGCCAACAAAGAACATTCTCGAGAGCAATGAGGACTTCCCTACCCAGAGGGCTGATTCCAGACAAGATGACGAAAACAATTACCTTGCAACAGTTTGTAAAAAGAAAAACAAAAACAAAGACAAACAAGCCAAGAAAAAAAAAGACAAAATGTCAGATCAAAATGAAATGCAAACCAACCAAGAAAAACATGAACAAATCCATAATTTGAAAATAAGAGAACAACAGTTTAGACTGTGAACTACCTTTTCAAGGCTACAATGGAGGGACAAAACCTTTGCATTATATCCTTGAATATAAATGGAGTTAGACAAAATAAGCTAATAGCTAATAGAAACAACAAAAAATATGGTGTAATAGTTTTACAGGAGACCCATGTATTAGATATTTGCCAAATTAAACAAACTGAAGAAAAATTGGACGCGATTATTTCCGCAAATAATAACATCAAGGAAGAGGATGCGGGGGTAGTCACAACATTAAGGAAGAGGATGCGGGGGTAGTCACAACATTAAGGAAGAGGATGCGGGGGTAGTCACAACATTAAGGAAGAGGATGCGGGGGTAGTCACAACATTAAGGAAGAGGATGCGGGGGTAGTCACAACATTAAGGAAGAGGATGCGGGGGTAGTCACAACATTAAGGAAGAGGATGCGGGGGTAGTCACAACATTAAGGAAGAGGATGCGGGGGTAGTCACAACATTAAGGAAGAGGATGCGGGGGTAGTCACAACATTAAGGAAGAGGATGCGGGGGTAGTCACAACATTAAGGAAGAGGATGCGGGGGTAGTCACAACATTAAGGAAGAGGATGCGGGGGTAGTCACAACATTAAGGAAGAGGATGCGGGGGTAGTCACAACATTAAGGAATGTTTCCATAAAATTACAGCGGGAAAACAAACTTATAACTGAAATTTTCACAGGACGATTAATCCAAACTGAAATTAATGGATTGCACATGCTAATTGTATATGTACCATCCAAATATGGAAAGAAAAAGGTACTTTTCCTATCCAAGAAGGCACTCAGCCGTAATCTATCGTAAATTTTGCTTCTGATATATTGTTCTATTCATCAAGTCATGTTTGACTTTTCTGCGTTGCATCAAACGGAAATTGCATGACCCTAAATGTAAGAATTGTACGAATTTTGCATGCCCTCCTGTAACGACAATAGCGGCAATAGTCTGATGCCAACGTTTTACCCATTGCCATTTTAGAGCATGCACACGCGTATTGACCGATGTTTCAATTAGTAATACATAAGTTTTTCGAAGAAGGGGAAACTACATTTCAATTCTTATATACGTCAGCAACAAATAAAATTGTACACTCAAACGTATTTATCTAATACAAGCACTATACTATTTCGAGGAAATGGGGGATATGGACTTTATTTTAAACTTGTTCATTTTGGTGGATGATAATGGACGTACGTATCGATAAATCTGTCATTACAGGAGCAAGAATAAATCGGATATAAAATCGTAGTTACACAGAGACGGCCAATTTCAACAGTTCTAAGAGAAGATTATTTTTTATTAAGAGAATGAGTTGCTCAAAGCACAAACGATTTTTGTAGGAAATTGCTATTCCAGTTAGTAATTCCCTTAACATTAAACTGTAATGCATGTTCTGTAACGTAGTCACCTTTATATTTTGCTTTTGCTTTTGATTTATGTTCTAACAGGTGCGTGACTTTTCGCTTCACTTTTATGAAAAACCTATCTGGTGCGATAGTATAGGAACATATTACTAGGTTCTTCTAATACATGCGTGATAGACTAAAATGGTTACATATGTTGGAAAATTGACCTTGGAAATTAATAATTGATAGGTGTACGTATATTAATATTTAAAACTATATGTACCTTAGAATAAACCCCGTTCCTAATAGAGAGAATAACAAAATTCTGAGCAGGAGTTAATTGTACAGTAACTACTGTCACGGACACCGCAATAAGCGCAGATGTGCAAACAAACTCAGAAACTTCCTCTAGCCTACTTACCTTACTTAGGGTGCTATATACATGCTTGGACTATTTATGTATGGTTGGTTTTTGGATGTATGTATGTATGTATGTATGTATGTATGTATGTATGTATGTATAGGGTCTAACAGCACCTCAGAAGAATATTGGCTATAAGGTGAAGAGTACACATCCGTTCTAAAAATGTAAAGCTGAAACCAAATGCAACAGAAAATTTTGGAAAGACAAACCGTTCCAAATAAAAGTAAGCATGTAGGACAAAAACAAGGTAAAAGATAAAAGGTAAACATGCAAACATATAACAAAATGTATATAAAATTAAAGATAGAAATAAAAAATAAAAAGTTTAAAATACACGGGCCACATATTACAAACAAAATAATTTACGTGGTTAGTGAATGAATTAACGAAATTTTTATTTTGAATGAGAACAGTTGGCTTCAGAATTTAAAAAGGCAAATACTATATTTATATACCCAGATCATCTGGCTGACAGATTCGATAGGTCCTGTTTCTTTTGATATTATTAAAATGTTTGGTAGGTGTCCGTGGTGATATTTGTTCTTCAGCAACCACTAGTAGGGGAATATATTTTTGCTGCCCGAAAGTACGTCTCGTAAGATTATTAAGCTGTACAAACCAAGTGAAACTGTTTTCTAATTCTACGTTTTACATTACATTTGAATATAGGAGAGAAGCCATCCACCTAATATACACCTTAACATGAAAATCGAAGTAATAAAGGCAGATGCCATAATTTAGTCAGTCATTAGGCCTCTCAGGAACTATACGACTTTCCTTTCTTTTTTGGTTTCAGAGAACAGCAAAACTCGAACTGACATTTTTTCTAACGTTTCATGGTAGAGTTACTTAATTTTTATTTGGCATTTCTACCAGAAGTGTTACTCAGAAGCTAACCGTGCTGCATGCATTCATGCTCTTCTTCTAGACCAAAATATTAAAATAATTGCCAACAATCAAGACTGATATATTGGAAACAGTCTTTTTAAAGACATGAAATGGCTCTAAGAAATTATTCCGTCTCGCAAGCCGTTTTGATACGCTTCGATTATACTACGATTAATCAATGTTTTCCTCGAGAACGGTCTTCGCTGAATCGATGACGAAACAACGGAATTGTATTTCAGTCTATCCTAATACTAGGCTTTTCAGACGAAGATGTTAATTATAAACCTTAAAGGCGATACGAAAATACACCATGTTTTTAATGGAATATTTTCTGCATATTAGAGGAATTGATGTCTAATGATACGCTGGAGCTTGAAGGACACCGTAGAATTATTACGTACCATTCGCCTTGCAGCTATTGTATTAGTACCACCCAATAAATGATAGTATTTCATGAATGCTTCGCCACAGTACTGTTTTTTTTTTTCGCCGAGATAGTACGAAACCTACTTTGCAATCCAATGCTTAGTTCAATCAACCAGTCGTGATCATAGCATCATGGCATTAGCACGATTTGCTCCAAGGTAAAAGACGCGACAGAAACAAATCTGTAGTCGTGTTACCATAAACCACTGTTAATTTATTACCAAGTCTTCATCAAGGCTGTATGGAATCGTTGCCATCATAACATCCGTCCATAGTTGCCCTCAGTTAATAATTACATTACATCAATAACGTTACTTAACACCTCGGTATCTAATTACTTGTCACCAATAGCCAGGACTTTAAATTACAGCTACGACAAAATAAAGAGGCAAGCAAATTTAAAGTGAATTATATTTTCGGTCTGTTTGGAAGTCAATAATCTGCGTTACGGATTAGTTAATCCACCCTGAAACTAACAGAGTTACTTTAGGTAAACGAGCTTCGGATTTTTCCTTGGGCATGTCATTTGACAGCTGTGCAAAACTAAGACTATTTCAAAGTATATATATTGCACTGTATGTGACCCAGCGCTCATATATGTAAGTCTTCATTCACCTTTTAACGGAGAAATGTAACTCAAAATCCATTCTGAGAATCATGACTAGTTTAGGAGGCAAGATGTTTTAATTAGGCCATTTTTTAAAATATGATAAAGCATTGTTATCTGGGGTTTAAAGATTATTTCCAGATCACGTGTACAAAATTTGTATTCTTTTCTTTCAACAGGATAGGTGAGTTGCCAAAAAATAAGCACAATCTAATTGTAATCTTTAAGAATCAGTTCATGAAGCAGTCAATCAATCAACTAATCAATCAACGCACCAATTAGCCAGCCATTCAGCTAATAAGGTCGTCCTGATACAAACTGATGTCATGGTTCTTCATGAGGACAGATAAATAACGAAATGTCATTGATCAAGATCAGTCTGCTCGCTGTGCTTTTCTGGTTTCTAGAACAGTCCATTTCAGTAAAAACTGTGTCGTGTGCGTCCAATATTTGCAATGTCTGGCTTTAATATTTCAAAAGAATCTGAACAAATAAAAAGAAGGAACACTTATACGGATGTATTCAAGGAGACGTAACTCCAAAATTTATGGAATTATTGCGATTATCAAAGACGATGAACTATTTTACATTTGAAATCTGTACGAATACTATAGTAATTTTATGTCTAAAAATATTTTAAACTACGTCAACTGAGACAATATTTGACATATATATCACATTAGTCACCAACGTGAAATCACACCAGGCTGAAATATATTCGATGGATATATAAATGGGTGAATGGATGGAGAGATGGCTGGTATCTCCTGCTAACACACTCAAATACACGAAAACATAAAAATATTGCCATCTTACATAGAGAAATGTTGTACACAAACAAAACAAAACTTATCCACTGACCAAATCCGGGACAGAATTGATAAATTTAGTTAAGGGACCACACTTCACATGCAAAAAAAAAAAAAATACACACACACACACACACACACACACACACACGCACGAGTGCATATAACATTCAGTCGCATCATGTTTTGGTGATGCGTGCTTAGTCGTGAAGGGATATGGGCTGGTGCGTGCAGGCAAGGCAATGGGTGCCGTTTACCCGCGGACCT
>JAECUM010010840.1:0-34025 GCA_016617855.1 Megalonaias nervosa | reverse complement strand
GTTATTTGATACATTTGATCATGGAAGTAACTATACAGTATATACTGTATGTATACAGATAAGTATATTTACTTGGATAAAAGTTTGATCCAACTGCAAACTGCATAGACCTAGATCTGCTATTGCATAGCATGCTATCAGATAGGGGTCTTCACTGTTTGTTAGGAGTTATCAGTAGAAAATAATATTTCCCCTGATCTTCTGGTGTATTATGTGACTGCAGTTCAGGGTTGGTGTTGTTTGCAGTCAACTGACCAACGAGTATATACACTAACTTTAATCTCTGGTCACATTCACTTTTTCTTTCTTTTGTATATTTTAGGAAAATTTTAGAAGCCAGAGACAAAATATACAGCCAGACTGCAGAATATCTACAGTTGAAGAATGTTATTGAAGGAATAAAGGTTGAATTTTTTGCACAGTCATAGGACTTTTTATTATTTGGAAATTAGGTTACTGATAAGAACTCAAAAGTAGGAGACAGACATTAAGAGAAATTGCACAACAGTGAATCATTCATATAAGAAAATATTTAAATCACTTGCAAAATTATATACAATAGCATGCTGCATGATGTTTATTAAGAATGAAAATTCTGGACATGTGCTTCCTGATTCAAGGACAGTCATAATTTGAAAGGTTTTAATTTACCAGGTAAAAATTTAAAATAATTTCATATATGTAATTTGGCACAATGTAAATTATATGGACACTAATTACAAGGGTTTTTAAATCATAGACTTGACTTGCAGAAATATTGCATAGGTAGAAACTTAATTCTTCTAGCACTGCAATTAGCCAAATAATGAAAGGAGATTTACTGGAGCAAGGGAAGTAGCTCCTAGATATTGCTGTATTGCAACGAAAGAGTTGTTTCCCTTACACCATATTTGAACTTAAATCTCGTGGTTTTGACAGGTATCCCAAAAAAAGAGATAGAATAAAAGGAGTTAAATTTAAAAAAAGTGTTTAAAAAATCGATATTTCATGTTGTTAAAGAATAAAATACTTTAAAGAAGAATACTTCTTATTTTATATATTTAAGTTCACTTTTATATTAGTGAATGTTTTTAATAATTGAGTATTAGACCCCTTTTTTGTGCAGAAGTTTTTTTGGGACTTAATTTAATTTACATTATTGATAACAACATCATGAATAATGCCTGATTTTGAAAAATGTGTACATCATTATTTGTTTTCAGATGATGTTCACCAATTCTGTTTATTATGAGTCTTTAATTATTTCAGGAGACAGACTTGAGTCAAGATGAGCTGAAAACAAAAGTTGATCTTGGATGTAACTTCTATTGCCAAGCAAATGTGTATGTATGAGTTGTTTTATATGCCTAACAAGCTATCTAAATAGCTATCTGACTAACAAGCTATCAAAATAGCTGTCTGACTAACTAGCTATTGAAATAGCTATCTAACAAGCTATCAAAATAGCTAAGCTATCTAAGAAGCTATCTACTAACAATCTGTCAAAATGGCTATCTGACTAACAAGATGTTGAAATAGTTATTTAACAAGCTCTTGAAATCACTGAGAAGCTATCTAGAAAGCTATCTGACTAAAACGGTATCTAAATAGTTGTCTAACAAGCTATCAAAGTAGCTATTTGATTAACAAGACACCTATTTCTTGGCTTTTTGATCATGATGTTGAAAATGCTGCCTTTTTATTGTTGTTTATTCCATTTTGTTTTCAAAGACAGGAACTTTTATCTGTCAGGATGAAGCAATTATAATCCTGAAATTCTCACTATATGTGTGCATTTTCTCCTTAGATATTGTAAATGGTTTTTGTTTATGAAATTGGTAAGTTTGGTTCTTCCTTTAGCATTCTGCTGTGTTGATCCAGTAATTTATGAAAGTTATTGCACTTCTTTATTTTATGGGGAAAAAAAAGGTTCTAATGGAAGTCCATTTTTAAACCACTGAAGACATTTATATGTCCAAGTCATCATTACATGTCATTTGTAGTTTTGCATATTTTTAAAGCATATGAAGTGTCAGGTATAATGAATCAACTTCACTGCTTTCAAAGGCAGATGGTCTCCTGTATAGAGAGGTTCTTTGTTATAAATTTATATACAGTTAGTATCTTATAATTTACAATAATAACATTTATTTAGAAAGAACATGTATAGACAAAGAGCTTTCCTTATCAGTTGGGTGCTGGGTGATTTACCTGGCTCCTTTTACTTTACACCCAGCTACTTTAAAAACAACCTGTAACCCCACTGGGGGAGGTCCCCCAAATGCCCCGCTTACTTTGGCAACTCACCTTCCAACTTTTAATCTAATGGACGGCCATGATAGATTTCAGGTGCATACATCACTAAGCAGGGCTTTGGGGTCATAATTAAGATCTTAAATTATTTCTTTACGAGACTATAGTTCCAATTGAATTGACCAGATTTTCAGCATAAACAGTCTTATGATACTGATCAAGAATTTTTTATATATTTGGTAAATTCTGCAGACTGCTTTTGGTTCCCAGTTTCGAGGTAGTTTTATGTGAAGCTTTATCTATACCAACACCTTACACCATACTAATGCAATAACAACAAACCCCATCCTCCCGCCTCCACGATTTGTGACTAATTTTTGCAAACCCCTTATTAAACTAGCCCATTAGAAGTTAAAACAATGTAATTGCAGAGTCATTCCTGCACTCCAACACTCACCCCTTTTGCTAAAGAAGTCATATGGCAGGTTTTACAAGCCAGTCTTAGAAATTATTACATTTTGCTTCAGCAGTATGTTCCACCACCTGTTATTAAAGGTCAGGGTCACAAGATGAACAAGAGATCTCACTAATATGGACAAGATTTTGCTTTTGAAAGATTTAAATGTGTAGAAAACAAGAAAAATGAATGCTATAACACGTGCCATACACTAGAAATGGAATAACCTAGTTTAAACAGCATCAACCAATTATTTTAAAATTAAAAATATGATCTTAACAAGCTCTTTGGATCACTGGCATGACCTGCTCCAACTCTACCCTATATTCCTATATAAAGAATCATGACTCTTGGTTAGCTAAGGTGGGGCTATGTATTCTGTCACAGTGAGAGGCTAATGAAAGAAAACTTTGAGCTACCTTAAGGTGAATACTTTGCTGATGAAATTTGCTGATATGATGACAGAAAAGAAGTAAATTCGAATTATAAGGATTAAATGATAATGGTTGGGTATTTATTGATGTGTAAATTGTTACTTAATCACTCACAAAGTTAACATAAAGTCCTTTGGACTATATTTACTTTGTGAGTGATTATGTAAAATTTACTTTTTAATAAATAACTTGCCATGATCATTTAATCCTATCATGTTTTCTAAGATGAATATGTTTGTTTTGTTCTTATCTGCATAACGTATTAATACAAATATCATACTTTTAAATTCAAATTTGTGCCTATATTTTAATCAATGAACATCTGTTGCAGCAGTTGTTATAGTTCAAAGCTTCGCACCACAAAATAAGATGGAATGAAACGAAGCATGGTGAGACATAGGCTGGCACGTCACTCTTCCATTTATGATGTCGTTATGATCAGCATTACAGTTTTGTGTTAAAGTTTTTTCAAGTCAGATATGGGGAATACATCAACATGGACAGAAGTAAGATGCAGGCCTCCATGTAATACTTACTTTACAAATTGAGGCAATAAAGTTTAAACTGTAGAGTTGTACTATAATGGCTTCATTAGTAATAATGTCTCTTGCAGTCCTGATGTCTCAAAGATCTTTGTGTGTGTTGGATTTGGGTTTTACGTAGAGTTCACTCTGGAAGAGGCCCTCAGATTCATCGAGAAGAAAACTGCCAGGCTGACAGAGGAAGCCAGCAATCTAACAAAAGATGCTAACAAGGTCAAAGCAAACATTAACATCATTCTTGAGGTAAGAAAAGTTTTTCTCCAGTATTGCTTCACTGACTAATAATACTATTCATGTATCTGATTATAGATAATAGTATGGTCAGTGTTATTTATTTCTACTTTTGCTTGCTACATCATCAGTCTGGAATGCAAAACAGTTTCCCCAAGGGGTGCAAGATTGAGAGTAAAAAATCCACTTGGTGTTAAACATGGGGGTCAGATTGAATAAAAAAACAACCTTGATGTTAGATGTAGAGGCCAAATAAAAAATTTGGGGATCTCTGATGCTCAGATAGGATAAATGTTAACACTGTCAACAGGAAACCATGCTGGGATTTTATAATACTTGATCAAGTTTAGTACATATGAGACTAAAACATTTATCCCTCTGTAAAGTTCCTGTATAGATCACAATTTGTATGTATACCCAAAATAATCATCTTTTAAAAATGTTGGTTTCATGGAACTCATGCCATGGTTTACAACAAATTAGCTTTAAAAAATTTTTTTTTTGAATTTTATTCCAAGTTCAGAACATTTGAATAAAGTGAGATAAGGTCATGAGATTATAGAACTTTAGCCGCTATATGAGAATTGACCAATCAGACATAAGAATTCTGAATTGAGTCAAACTTAGAGCAAGAGAATTGTTTTATAACTTTGCAGTTGGGTTATATGGAGTTGGGTTATAACCAGGTTATGAATACATAGTTTAGACGTTTGTTTTGTACCTGTTCTACAAAGGACCTGCTCCACCCAAGAAAGGAACATAACTGGTGCAAAACAGTTGTTACAGAGCACCTGCAGTACACTATGATCTGTTCCTATGGTTGTAATGTACAAAATTTGGTTAAAAATTAGGTATAATAGGCATGTATGCATAAATGTATATTATATTGGCTAAATGGCACATCATCACAAGCCTGGCTATTTAGTTCTGCGAAGATTTAGGTATCCCAATAAAGACATTTTAAAAAGAAATATAAAGCAAAAATTGGGTAAAATCCTTAAAATGCTAAGTCAAATTCTTTATATATAAACTGAACTCTTTTTAAATAAAAAATCAAAGACCTTTTCAGCTCCAATTACCTTCATTAATTGCCTCTTGACATGCCCAAGGGTGTATCAAGCCTATTTTACATCCCTGTGCCAGTTCAAGTTAAATAAATTCAATCAGTGATAAAACAAAATTGAGAGGTACTATGACCTTGAGAGTTGTACGAGGCACCACTGTATACTGAAGGTTTTAACATAAGAACTTACCTGTCACAATCCTAATTTTATGGTTACTTATTCTTGATTAGAATATGCCCACCTTACAACCAAATCATTCTGATCACCTTTTCTCATGTTAGGATTTAAAACATTCCATTTTTGTTGGCACAATCTCTGAAAGGTCATTTAATACTAAAACATATAGCCACATATTCAGTTTGATCATGATCCTGTATGTTTTCTTTTTTCATTGTTATTTTTATTGCCGCTAAATAGCTTCAAACAGACACGATAGAGGGAAGTTAGATTCATTGCAAACTCGGGTATAAATGATATCTACAATGTAATTTGTTAAAATTTTGGCCTCTATTTTCCAGAGTTATTGCCCTTGTTCCACTAAAATTTCTTTTCAACTATGTCCACTTTCTGTTTGACTGGCTTTAAAGTTAAGTTTTTCCAACATTATTATCAGTTAATGCTGTAATAAGTATACAATTTTCAATACACAAGATTTGTTGGGTGTGAGACAGCCCTTTTCACCTGACCGTTAGGACCAGGGTCTAACAGATTTTAAAGTCATATGTTATCTTTACAAGTTACCTGGAAAAGAGTGGGTCTGGTAGCCAAGCATGAAATGAGTAGTCCAGTTAAGAAGCATTAATATGAAACTGTTAGGAAGCAAGATTTCTGTTTCTCATTAATTTGTGATTACAGAATTAAAAGATCTTGGCTGGGTATTTACCATAGTGTAAATTTTATTGAACCTTTCACAAAGTAATTGAAGTCAGAAGGAATTTGTTAATTTTATGTGTGATTGGATAAATTTATACTTCAACAAATACCCAGTCATGATCATTAAGATCTTATAGTCCTAATTATTCTCCTTTCTGTGGTCAAAGCAGCAAAAAAAATTTAATTTTATGTGGCAACTAGTTTTCTTTAATAAGCCTCATCACCAAAAGCTGACTTACCATTGCTTACAAAATTCCTGATCACTATCATGTGACAGATTACAGCAAATGACATCGTAGACAATGCAGTTCATTAAAACAAGGTTGTAATTATTTAGTATACAAAAGAATACAGTCAAGTCTGTCAAAAATTAGAACTAGGAAAAAATAATTATTCCTGCAAAAAACACAGGTAATCTTTTTCTAAAGTTAGAACTGGACAAAAACCCAATGATCCTGTTGCAAAGCCTTTTAATATGTAAGTATGTAGTAGTAAGTAAGTATGTAGTAGTTTCACAGCACCTCAGCATAGTAGGTAGGTAGGTAGTCACCTCAGCACAATAGTGACTATATGGTGCCAACTGAAGTGAAAGTTGAAAAATAAAAATTGAATTGCACAAAAGTTTAGGAAGATAAACCCTTCCAAATAAATGTAAACATGAAGTACAAAAAGATAAAATATAAAGATGTTAAAATTTGGTAATATATATATATATATATATATATATATATATATATATATATATATATATATATATAATAAAAGATAAAAGTAACACATGCAAACTCCCTAAATCATTATTGTCAAGATCTATTATATAAACTATGTTACCTCAAAAAGTTAAAGATTTCCAAAGGTGCTGCAATTACAGTTTCTTCATGCAGATCTTGTCTAGATACTTGTATTGCACAGGGTATAAGTTTACATACTCAACAAGAATGTGTTTATCTGTCAGTGGACACTGGCTGGGTATGCATTCTGGTTGAGGTTTACCCTTCAGGAGGTATGCATGAGTTAGGTATGTGTATTGGGTATGTGTGCTGGATACATAGATGGCATAATGTTACCTATCTCTTGGATTTGTTCTATACAAGGGAGGCCACTATCCAATAATGGGCTTGATGTTCTTTAGTCATTTGTGGAGTTTTCATTTCACATATTTTTCAGAGTATGAAGTACATGCTTTTTTATATTTAAGTCAGTATATGGAATCTTCACTTCAGAAATAGATAGCTGCCAGGTAGCTTTGGCTGCTTTGCCTGCAATTTCATTACCCTTTATACCCATGTGACTAGGTAGCCAACAGTACGGAATACTTTTCCCAGATTTTATGAGCAAATCATGTCTCTGTAATAATGAGCAAATCATGTCTCTGTAATATATTTGTGAATGATCAGAATTAAGATTTTGCAAGGTTTTAATGTGGAAAGGGATTCCAAAAAGATGATGAAATTTATTTCTTGAGGGGATTCAATGTTCAAAGTTTTTTAGTTTGTCAGACAGCTTGTAGGAGAAGTTGAAAAGCATTTCATTACAAACAACCACTCATTATATAATTATGTAGTGACAGGTATTGAGAGAGTGTATGGTTGTTGTTGTTGTAAGGTTTAATGCCATCTTTCAGCACAAGATAGGCTATACATGGCAGCCAGCATAAATGGTGGAGGAAGAACCCGGGAAAAACCCCGGAAAGAACCACTGACCCACAAGAAGCTACTGGCAAGCTTTCTCATGTACCCACATTCGCCGAGCCTGAGACTCAAACCCATGCAGACAGAGGTGAGGTGGCAGTGATCCATAATGGTGAGCACTTTAGACCACTCAGCCACTTGGGCCCCTGAGAGTATATGGTAAAAATTGTATTGGTTGGTGAAAGAATCCTTTTGGATTGAAAAGCAAAACAACAGGACATAATTCTCAGAGTGAATTGTATTGATATGTAGCATACATTTTTGTTTTGAGATTAGATTGTTTATATGACATCACCTTCTAGTTGCTTACATCATTCATATGTTGCACAAGGTGAACTAGCTGAAATGTATGGGAACTCAGAATACATACGCATATATATATATGTATGTGTGTATATGTATGCATATATGTATGCATATATGTGATACATAGCATACATTTATGTTTTGACCTAAATATATGACATCACTTTCTAGTTGGCTATATCATCCATAATATGGTTTTGAAGAGGTAATCCAGTAGAAATGTATGGCTACTCAGAAAGACTATATATATATATATATATATATATATATATATATATATATATATATATCTGTGTATGTCCACATATGTACAGTAGATTCTTTTTTTCACAAGTATATGCACAGAAAAAACGAACTTTTTATTGATAGTTCTGGCAATATTTCCTTATCTGCCATGATGTTTTGAAGTAACCAAAATCTTTTAGTCAAAATAAAGCATTCAATGGTTCAGTTTTAATGACAGTTGGCATTTCTTTGAGATTACAATATTTTACTTTTTCAGGGTCTAAAAGAGATGCAGCACTTGGATATGTCAGCTAAAAAGGAGCAAAGAGACATTTGGAGCTGATGGAATATGATTGAAATCATTCATAAAACAATGAATTTAGTCAAGTGCTCCAGCAATTCAAGGTTCCTAAGTGAAACCAACTCGAGCATTGTAAAGGAATAAAGGAATGTGCCGTTATCTTGGAAATGATGGAATGACTCTAACCTCTAAGTTTACAGACATTGCTTTAACAGAAAGAGATGGTGTTACAGCTTTAAAAGACTTGGATGAGAGAGGAAGTGAGCAAGCGAGAGGGGGTTATTTAATAAGGTCTACCTTTCAATCTCATTTTAAATTTGAAACAAAAGTAATCCTCATCAAAAAGACTTTGATCAGTTGTTAATACCAACCAGTATGTAAGTCATATTCCTTTCTTATTTCAGTCTGATTAAATCTGTAATTGTGTTTATTGTGTTCAGATATTGTTGATAAAAATATGATAACAAATCAGATTGTGCCAGTTTTATATCATAGAGTCAAATTTACAGATGTCATGACAAAGCTACATGTACTTTGAAGATGACAAAGTGAAGTCACTGGCAAATACTTGATGATACTGCAGTGTAGTTTATTCTTCTCAATCCCTAAGTTAAAAAAAAATTAGAAAAGCAACACTCAGACACCTATCCACCTACCCTCCATTACACACACACACACACACACTTCATTAAAAATCTCACCATCAAAGTCCTGGCCTTTTGTCTCATTTCATGTAACAGTCATAATAGTTTTGTGGAACAACAATGTGAAACTGTTTAAAACTTGTTGTGTTCAATGGTTAATCACTAAAAGAACTTGTAAAGGTTAATCACTGACAAACTTATTATTTATGAAGGTCAATCACCCGGTAATAAAATATTTAATTTTTTTAAAAACATACATGTACTCGAGTTCTATTCCTTACAAGTCTCCTATGTACTTGTACTGTACGTTCAGTTTCATTGCACAAAATTCTACCATGTATTTGTACATGAGTATACAGGCATGCTTGGTTATTTTACAGCCTCCCGTGCATTTGAATATGTGTATGCATGTATAATATTTTGTTATATCACCAATTCATATTCATTGTTTCCCATAAATATTGTTTTACAAAATTCATAAATCTTTTGGAGTAAATTAAAAAAACAAAACATTTATTTCATTTAGAGTTTTCATATCTGCCTTCAATGAATATACTTAATGACTGGCAAAATGTACTAAAATTTTAAAACAAATCCACTTAGCTTTTTAAAGATATGATTAGTTAATTTGAAACATTCGTGTTGGTAGTCTACTCTAGATAAGTCATCCTGACAGATGTGACGTTACTAAGTTGCATCCAGTCTACTGCCGACACATTTATCTACTGATTCACTACTGCTATAAAGTTCATTTTGAAACTCTTAAAACTAACATCAAGCACTGATGTTAAAACACAGTGGAAATTAAATTATCGAGATAACAACACAAGGAACCCATTTATAATGTTGTCAGTAATGTATTCTGAGAACCTACCATTTTTCACAACAATAAAATAAGCATAATCATTTGCTATGTAAACTCAGAATTTTATCAAGATACTCTGAGATACAGCTAAGAGTTACTTTTTCTAATGGAATAAAGTTATATCAAAATTAAATCTGAGATATCAAACAACTATAAAAGTAGTCAATTTCAACAGAAGGGACTACACAATATAATGGGTATGGACAATTGCTGCTTTCACAGGTGACAAGCTTAGAAACAGTGACATCATATGCATTGGTAAATTTATCAACTGACTCCCCCCCTCATTGAGAAATTATCCCTTATAAAAGTGTTATAAAGTAAAACTTCAGTACATGCCAAAATTGTTGTCACATTTTAAATTTAATAAACTGGTTTGTCATTGGCAGTTCATCTTCCTTTAAGTTATACATGCAACTATTTCAATTGTCTGCAAAGACCATAACACATTAGATACATGCCCTAAAATTCAGAGCATCTTGAAGCTAAAATGCAGGATTTTATCTTATTTTAATAATCCCAAAATCAGGGATGGCTCTCGCTTTAATAAAGTTGAAGCCCAAAAATTGCCTACCTCAATATTTTGTCACCAATTGAAAAAATTGTTGCCATTTTCATAATACAGTACTACCTGTTTTGCTCAATATCCCTGTGACCAAGGTAATATTGTCAACTTAAGCAGATGTTGAGATAAGTGGGGGAGGGGTCTAAAAAAATAAAATTTAACATACAAATGAAATCTGCTAGAGGTAGGACTTACACTGAGAGAAAATAAACGATGAAAATTTTGAATAACTGAAGACAACACTAAATTGAAATACACATGTACAAGAATCCATAAGCCATAAAGTACTATAGATGTATATGAAAAGTCCATGAGTTTGAGTACGGTTCACATCTTACAAAAGTTATCATATCATTCACATCCCATTAGAAAACACAAATAACTTGTATGTAAAATAATGTTAGTCCTCATTTGATTAATATCCCATCAACAAAAATGTGTTGCTAAACAATTCTCTGAGATATCTGTTGTTGACAGTAGCATGTGGCTTTGTAGTTGTTTACATGCTACATGTACATGGCTGAGAGTTTGGTCAGCTGGAAAGAGTTATCATCTTGCTTAGGCTACCAAGGAGATACGAGGCTGTTGATAGGGAAATGAAAACACATGAATGGTTTAACAAACATCCTTGCAACCAAATATCTATGGTTTCAAAAGATTTTAAATTTAATTTGCATTTTATGCTGCCTTTGGTAGCGATAGCATAAACATTTTTTATGCAAAGTAGAAACTTTCATAGCACAATAAAAGTGTTCCAATCACTTTGGAAAATGCAATGATCAATCAGATTCCATTGCTTTTCTTTAAGTTTGGTGCTGTCTTCCTTTGATGAAAGGTGCTTTGAAGGTTGTTGTTGGCTTGCATTGATGAAGGGTGCCTGTATTATTGAAGTCACCGCTAAATGCAAACTTTTGAGGATGAAACAAATCCTGGTTCATTATTGCAGCAGTAACATCAAATAATTGTAGAACATTGATAGCGACCATAAGCGGATTATGACGTAAAAAGGCACTGTAAAGATGTGTTTGTCAAAATGAACAAAGGATTTGTTTATGTAACGATAGATTCCCATGCATTTTATATCCAGGTTTGCGGCTTCCTATCATGGTGCCTTTGAATTTCTCCACCTTTCCACCCAAAACCCAAGATTTACATACAAATCTGAACAGCCCCAAAAATCACCAGATGGAATATTTTGTCACCAGTAAGTGAAAAAAATTTGCAATTTGTACCATCCCTGCCCAAAATGAATCAAACATTTTCTTAATACCTTTCACAACCATAATTGGTCTCAATTATTTCACATGATGGCCACTTTAACAATAAATAAACCTGTTAAGATGTTGAGTAATTTCATGAAGATTTAAAAAAAAAAGAAATCTGAACACTTCAAATCATTATATTTAACACTTTCAACTTTGCAATTCATCAAATTTTGCATACCATATATACCTGCTTATAAACAGGGTCCAACTGCAAACAACATAGACTTGGATCTGCTGTCACATTATGTGCTGGCAAATCAGGGTCTGTGTTGTTTATTCAACTGATTACTCCTATCAAACTAAATAGACCAAGATCTGCTGATGTATTATGTGACAGCTGATCTGGTTCTATGCAGTTTACTGTTGGATTCGATTTATGAGTGAACATTATTCATGACAAGAAATTTTGATAATTTTCTACTAGTAATTAGCTTATTGTATATGACACTGCTATTATCAGATATAAAACTGTGATGATGAACTTAGATGCTTCATTAAATTCATGCAAATTTTAATCCCATACATTATTTTTTTATGTACATTATATCAATGGGCACTAGCCATACAAGTTAAAATGTGTAAAAACAATCCTTTTATTGATACTTGCAATTACAGGATACAAAGACAATAAATTCATTTATTTTCCTATGGTATTCATACAGACTCCCATTTTTTGTTCCTCCCCAAAAACCGATTTAAAAAACAAAAAGCATCAAGGATATAAAAAAATGCACAAAACTTAGTCATGTCATTCATCAATTTATAATTTCTAATCTGATTAAGTGGAACTGGGAATTAAAGGAAAGCAAGCTGGCTATTTATATACCCTGGTTTGAAACATGAAAAAGATGATGGTGGAAAGTGTTATGGACCACCTGGCAATTATCAGGTTAGAAATTATAAATTAATGAATGAAAGTTTTATGTATTTTTTTAATATCTTTAATGCTTTTCATTTTTAAAATCACACCTGGCAAACAAACTGCCAGGGTGACTGGCAAATACTATAGATCCATTAGCTTTCAGTTCTTATTTCTGAGTTTATCACTTTGTTAAGATGTACCACAAGCTGAACTTTACTATGTCAGATATAACAAAGGTCTAGCATCTATTCTTACTCCAAGTCAGCTGCTGAAGGGTCAAATTGTCAGTGCTGCCCAGCTTTAATCAGTTAGCCAAAGGACTGGCCCTGTATCGTCACACTCATCAACCCAAGTATGCATACAAACACAAAATTGCGTTTATCACAAATGTTAAATTGTTACAAGATAAGTTTAACATTCATCTATATCAAAAAGTAGCAATGCGTCAAAACTTCTTGTATCAAAACCTACATGTTGCAATACAATACACGGAGATGAATGTTATTCAACAGCAACAGGAGTGAACATACAATTAGGGATATGAAATTTTTTTTTAGTTTTATGAAGGTTTTGGTGAAAGCAACAGAAAAGTATCGCAGTTGAGGGAAACTTCCAAGTGAAATTTAACTTTTAAAGATCCAGAAAGGAATGGAACTTTAAAACATCATCTCGCCTCTGATATGTCTTATTATGCTGCCAAATTTCAACCCATGTGATGCCCTCAATCCCCGAGTTGGCACATTTCTGCAAATGGTCAGTACAGGCAATGGTGTGTCAAGCTATCTTTAGGAATATGTATTTAAATTACTATTAAATTCTGCAGTTTTGCACATTTATGCCAAAACCATATATTTTACTCCAAATATTAAAGGTGGCAGAGAAGTACCATAGAAAGCTGTTTCACCTGGGAAACTCAACTTAATTACAGAAACTTGCTCATTATTTAACTTGTCGAACAGCCTGATTACATAAATATCTATTTCTGGTTTGATCAAAATTAGATGAAAAATATTACTTTGAGAGTGGTAACTACTGTATTTACTGGGACACAATAAAATACATTTTTTTCTTGTCCCAGAATGTATGGTGAAACTTTATTCAACTACATCATACATCCAGAGACTTAAGAAATGAAATAAATTGTGTTGAATTTGTGCCCTGCCCCTCCATGTTGAAATAAAACTGATAAACAAAACGTTTATTTCATAATAAAATGAAAGTAACTAAGCTGGTATTGTGATCATTTATTCCTCTCTTTTTTTCATCAAGAGCAATAAAGAATAAAATATATCTATGAAATCCTTATATGTAGCGTTGGCATCCATACTGTAGCCTGTATCGCTTATGTCCGATAACACATGACACATTTTTCATTAACATGAACATAGAGAAACAAATCGTGTTTGGTTGAATATTTTATCTGACTGAAAACTGGATCCAACAAAATTGCAAACAAGAGGGAAATAGTCATCCAATTGCTTGAAGGCATCTGCCATTCTCGCACGACATGATGTTAGGTGCAAAATAACCAAGATTGAATTATACCCAGGTCAATGATATGATAGTATCTCATAAATAAAAATTATTATTTGAAAATGCATTCACTTGAGTGCAAATGACAATCTTTTTCGCTAGCTTGGGTTATAAAAAAATATTAAAGCAAGTTATTGTTGTGTATACTATTTACCCACAGACAACAATGTCTGTTTGTATTAATTATGACAGATGCCAAGCAAATAGAAGCCTGGGTGGTGAATAAACATGACTGGCAAGTGAGCAGTAAATTCATTGTTTGAACTTACTGACAGGACATCAAAGACAAAGGCTATTTTTATTACAATGCAAGCCAACCTCTCAGAAGCCAACTTTGGATACTTTTAAGCTGATTTTTTTAAAAAGGATATCAATACAAAGGTTATTTTATTACAAAGCAAGCTGACCTTGAAAGCTGGCTTTGGATTCTTTAAAGTGTGCCGAGCTTTTTACTTTTTTTATTTTTTTTTAATGTACAAAGTCAGCCTAGGTATGGAAGCTGACTTTGGGTCCTTTTCATCGGTATTCATGGGAATTTTGAAAATAATTTGAAACAATTTTTAGAGTGACACAATATAGTTCTTTGTGCATGGACCTAACAACCCAGCATCACCCAGAAGATTTGGAGAAAATAAAATCATTTGATTAATTTGTGAATGCCAGAAGAATAAAAGAGGATTTTGCAGACAATATGATCATCAACATGGATGAAATTCTAGTGTACTTTGATCTCATTCCTGGATGGACTGATCATAAAATGGTGGTTAAAAGTGCGAGAATTAGCACCACTGGAGCAGATTAAATAAAAAATCTGACTTTTAATCCTTGCAGTTTCTGCTTCAGGAGATGCATTGCTTCCAATGATAATTTTTCACAGCATGAGAAAGCTAAAAAAATATTCATGCACCGAAAGAATGAATCATATGATTGTGTGCAGAAGAAGGGTTGAAGAGATGATAATGCAGTGGATTAAAAAGTTTTATCTCAAGGACATAGTTTTATATTTTTTAAAAAAAATTTCAGTTGGAGTGCATTTTCTGACATGTAATTTTCGAATGATTTAAAAGATGTCCCACAACTTTTGACTAAAAAAAACAATGTCTCCCAGAACATGAAGTGCACAAAATATTACTTAAAAATTAATTTATGGTGTTCCAATAAATACAGTGTCCAAACATATATGGTAAATACAGCAGCTCAGCCAGTCAGATGCATGATTAACTCATTAATATGCATGAATTTTGCTTATTATCAAATATATCCAAGATCTTGAATTATCAAAACCCATAATTGATGTGTCATCAAAAATCAGATCAGAAATATGGTTTCCAGAACGGTAACACTCAAAAAATTACTGAAATTGTCCAAGATTTTGATGATATAAGCATATATTCCAAATGTTATCAAAATCAATAATAAGAAACACAGCCTCCAGATGGTAACAAGCTCAGGCAATCAGATGCCAAATCACCTCATTAACAAGCATCGATCTTGCTCCTTTGCAACTGCAAGGTCAATCCTAAAGAACATACCTCGAGCTAATGCCAACAGCTGCCATTCAGACCACCTTGGTTGTTTACGAAACAAGGAATGACCAGGCAGACAAATGCATTTAACTATTTTTTCATTTGTAGCTTCTTGGTCAACCCTACAATCAATTCAAAGATAGAAATAGCTGTGGGTTTTTTTTTATTGCATTAGAATTTCTACTGAACAAAATGTGACATTTTTCCATAAATTACTGTGCCAATATGTATATATCCATTGTTATTTTGAACTTTTAATTTTCCTAACCAAAATAAATCTTTATAGTTTAAAAAATTTATATCTTTCTCAACTACCAATTGTAGCCATCATCGTGAAGTTTTCATCTGATTATTATTTTATTTTCACTGTTATATATGTCTCAAAATAAATTTAAACTAAT
The DNA here is from genome assembly GCA_016617855.1 of Megalonaias nervosa. NCBI lineage: Eukaryota > Metazoa > Mollusca > Bivalvia > Unionida > Unionidae > Megalonaias > Megalonaias nervosa. The sequence continues at coordinate 18,008 of JAECUM010010840.1, read as the reverse complement.
CTGTGACATATAAATTATGTGCTGCAAACATAAGTTTAGACTTCTTAATTCATATGCCCTAAATGACACATCTGTGACACATTACTTGTGGCATCAATGTAGCAGAACTAGTTTGCATGTGAGAAACATATTATGCATGTAACTTTAGAAATGTGGAACACATGCAACATATACACATACAGGCATATATATATATATATATATATATATATAATATACAAAACATGTTTTGAGCTGGCAGAAAGTATCAGTTTGACATGCTGTAGGGAGATTCTGAGGACATTAGCCTGAGACTTATTTATTCACTTTCTTTCTCCCAACTGGGTAGAAAACACAGATTTTTGTTTATTACATAACTGGTTTTTAATGCTTATCCAAATCTTTAAAACAATACAACTGAATTCAAAGCAAATTGGAATCTATCAAAGTTCAGTTTGGTGCATCAAAGATGGTGTGTATTCAGACATCAGCAAAGGACTGAAATCTTTCTAGTCTTGATGGGAGATATGGAAATATGGACTGAACTACCTTTCTGAACTCTAGATCAACCAACTTCATTTTTAAATGGCATGTAATAAATATTCTGCAAAGTGTTTTAATTTCTAAGTGTTAGATCTGGTTGAATGTATTCAGGAAAAGGTGTTCAATATATTATCAGTGAATGAGTGTGACATGAGTTTCAAGATTTTCATAAAGGCCTAGAAACTATTATCTTTCAAGATGTTATGTGGTTAATTCAAAATAAAACATAAATATATATATATATATATATATATATATATATATATATATATATATATATATATATATAAAATTAATAAAATGTTCTCATTAGCCTATCAAACAGTTAGCAACTTTTCAAAGATTCTTGTAAGTCAAATTCTGGAGTTTAATGTTAGTTCTGCAGAGCATTACCAGACTATGCTGGCATAGATCTCTCGAAGTACATGCAGTCTAATACTGGATCATGTAGGAATTTCAGTCTGTTATCTCCCCTGAATTAGTGCATGTATGTATAATTGTAAACTATTTCTGAATATAAAACTATTGAAGTCACATTGTGACATATGTTCAATAATTCAAAAACTGCCATGATTAATACTTGATGAAATAAATAAGAGCTTTGGTTCATGCCATTACTCCTCTTTCAACTGTCCCAGCTGCAAAGATGCAAACCAATCATATTTCTCTAGGTGAATGCTTCCTTTATTGGTTTTAACATTGATTCTACCCACTGCATCAGGTAGTAAGTCCTGTTCCCTTTTCATAGTAGACCTTTTTAATTCACCTGCAAAACAAAAGAATCTGGAGATGATAACATCAAGACTGAGAATGTATATTACAAACTTGGGAATGTAAATTACAACCCTGAGAATGTTTATTACAACCCTGAGAATGTTTATTATAACCCTGAGAATATTTATTACAACTCTGAAAATGTACATTACAACTCTGAGAATGTATATTACAACTCTGAGAATGTATATTACAACCCTGGGAATGTAAAATACAACCCTGAGAATGTATATTACAACCCTGAAAATGTTTATTACAACTCTGAGAATGTTTTTTATATCCCTGAGAATGTTTATTACAACTTTGAGAATGTTTATTACAACTCTGAGAATCTTTATTACAACCCAATCCAGAGAATGTTTATTACAATCCAGAGAATGTTTATTTCAACCCTGAGAATGTTTATTACAACTCTAAGAATGTTTATTATGAACTGCTTTAGCATAAAGGATATTGTAATACATTCCAATTCCCTGTCCATCCATCCATCCATCCAATCTTCTGTCTTTAAATCTATTTCCCTCTTAAACCCATGAATGAAAATTCACTTAACTTTGTACAAAGTCTGCCGATGCATGTGGGGTATGATTTTTGGTCCCTTTCCCTGGCATCCCTGGGCGGGGTCAAAGGTCAATTAGAAAAACATGCAATTTTCAGCATGTAATTTTTTAACCAGTTTTCATGAACATTTTCTGACCAAACGTTTTACATGCATATCAAGCAGAAGGATACATAATACAAATACATGCAACAGACTTTCCATTACAACCACTTTTGTCCTAGTCAAGGAGGGGTGGGTGGGTGGGGAAAACTGTGTAATAACAATAGGACCAAACAATGCTCATCTGACTTGCATTACAGCAGACCAATTTCACTAAGCAGACATGCAGTATTGTAGGAAAAACAATCTAATGCAAACAATATCCCAAACTCTGCATCATGTCTTTCTTACTTATTTTGCTATAGACCAATAAATGTTATTTCCAAATACAGTCATAACTAATATGCCGTCTCTTGCTAATAATGGAAGTCCTCCAAGATCTTGCTGATATATACCCATTTACAAAGTTCAATCAAAAGTGGATAATAAACATCACCACCCTTTAATATTTACCCAGAACAAGAGACCCCAGTGAATCTGACATCCCTAATCAGACTTACTTTAATAGTGAACCATTTCACTATGCAGGTTTATGTAGTATTGTAAATATATATCCCTATGTAAACAATCTTCTAAACTATTTATTACATCTATCTTACATGTTTTACTATATTCTGAATAAAATTTCGTTACAAAGATAAAACCATTTTTAATATGCATAGCCTCTTTCTCATACTTGAAGTCATCGATTGTCTTTAAAACTTAAGTTTATGCACTTGGCCTTCACATGAACTGAAATTATAATTGTGTTTTATTTGTTGTTTTTTTTTAAATCCATGGGTTTCTTTACTCTTGATATTTAGATTTGGAAATCTTTCTGAAAAAAGCACATTAGGGTACTTTTTACAAATTAAAAGCTAAAATTACAGAATAAAATTTAAAACAATTTGTGAGCAATGACACTGAATATGCAAAATGCTCTAAAATAATGCACAATAATGTGGTAGCATATGAGGACATGGCAATATTAGCAGCCATCAAATTCTATTTGATCAAACACAGCAAACTTGCTTCTGAATATTTATGAATTTTAAATGTAGTTAATTTTTCTTTTTATAAATAATTATTTGCTGATAAATTTTTGAACTTAGACATAGTTTTGACAAGAAATATGTCCATGTAAGAATTTCTAATTGCATTGAATTTCATTACTATGAACTGATCTTACTATGCAAAACAACTGGATACTAGCTTGATAATACAAGCATATTTACTACATTTTAAAAATATCTGATTAGAAAAAGTGTCCAAAGTGCTGACAAGCTTGGCCAATCAAAAGCACGATCAGTGTATTAATATGCATTGATCCAGTTCATAACTCTAGTCATTAATATCTATTAAAAAAAAGCTGACTAAAAAATTGGATTAGAAATATATTCTCAGGAGTGGTAACATATTTAGCCAATCAGATGCCAGATCACCTCATTAATATATATGAATCTTTCTTATTGTAGAATTAATCTGAGATCTTGATCATAAAAACCTATAAAAGGCTTCCAGAGCAGTGCAAAGCTCAGCTAATCTAATGAATTATCACATCAATAATAAGCGCGATGCTCGTATCTTGCTCATTATCAAACTCATTGAATATCTTCATAATGTATGTCCATTTTCCCAAATTTGATTGAAATCAGATCAGAAATATGGTTTCCAAAATGATAGCAAATTTTGCCAATTAGATAAAAAGTCATCTCATTAGTGTGGTGTATCTCACACTTGAACGAATAAATGCTGATGATTAGCAAATACTCTAAGTCTGATCAAAATTGGATCAGCAATATGGCCTCCAGAGTGGTACATATTTTGACCAGTCAAACACAAGATAACCTGACTTATACGTACGAATCACACTCATTATCAAACCCATCAGAGATACTAATGATATAAGCATATTTTCTACATTTGATCAAATTCAGATCAGACAATCAGCAAACCTCCAGAGTGTAACAAGGTCAGCCAATCAGATGCAAGATTACCTCATTCTATGCAAAGTTCTTGCTCATTATCGAACTTGTTCATGATTCTGATGAATAAGTCCATATTTCAATTTTGATCAAAATCAGATTATAGATAAAATTATATGGCCTCAAGAATGGCAACAAGCTCAGTCAGTCAGATGCATGATCATTGCATTAATATGCATAGATTATGCTCATATTCAAATTTTATATACTGATGATATAAAATCCATATTCCATGTTTTATTTTAAAAAAATCAGAAAAAACATGGCCTCCAGACTGGTGACAAGTAAACCCTGATTGATGATGATGAACATGGTGCCATACCAAAAGGTGAGTGAGCTCCTTAAGGAGTATTGAAATGGTTAAGTCATGTAGGTAGGTCTTATTTTGGTGCTTTTAAACAGGATATTATGAAGTCTCAGTGACTCACTAAGGAGATGATTTGAACCCCGAACCCCAAAATTTTCAAGTACTGCAAGAAAATGTTCTGGAAAAATTGTTTCAAATGCCCTAAAATTTGTGACAGTAACAAAAGCAATCAAACTTAATGTTGTTAACAGGTTTATAGTAAACCTTAAGAAATCAGTGGTAATAGTTTATTTACTAACTCCAAATGCATTCATGGCACACTGATGCCCTATCACACTTCCAGAAAATGGTCCATACACTGAAACTTAACCAAGTGTGACAGACAGATGGATGGACAGACAAGGGTAACACTTTTTGAGGCAGGGCATACAAACAATAATAATACCGTCAATTTAAATATTTTAATCATTAAATTTGAGTGAATCTTTAATGTTAACAAATTAGCAACATGACATTTTAGTGAGAATTAACAATGGGCAAAAGTATAAATATTTGGTGGCAGTTTTACCCTACACAATGACAAGCAATATATACTTGCATTCCTTGCTATGTCAACACAAACAAAATGAATTGTAGTGATTTTCTTCCATCTGGTATCATCAAATTGCATATCATGTGAAAAACTACCATCAATGAGGGATGTGAAAATTATAGACAATACATGAATCTGCAAAATTTTTGAAAATAGCACCTGTAAGTCAGACTGTTTGCTCGTTTATATTATGTCCTTAGTTTAATATGGAAAAGTGCCTCTTACTATCAATCCCCAATGAAACATTTTCTGTTCTGTCCCATCTGAACAGACACTGGCATTAATAGCATACATGATTTATCATCTAATTTATGCAGGCATAACATTTTTAAAAAATCTGCACATTCAGTTTGCTAAAATATTACATTAATTGGAATGTTTGATTTATAGTACAGTGAAACCTGTTATGAGCGGTCTCTGCTATGAGCAACCACCTGTCATTTCCGACCACAATCATAATGCATGGATTGATTTTATTATATAAACGTTCTGTTGTGAGCAATGACCTGCTATGTGAACAGGAACCATGATGTCTTTTTACACTGCTATGAATGACCGCATCACAAAAACAAGGATAACCTCCACTGACCTTTATTTAATCCCTGTATCAAAGACTGCTCATACCATTCTAAAAAAAAAAATAGGCTGGCTACCGATAGCTGAAATTTTTGTTGGTATGCTGATAGTATTTTACAGTTTCTGTTGTAAAACAAACGGAAGTACATGTACATTATTCCCTAGTCTGGTTCCCTGCTTCATATGCTCCCTGCGTTGTTCTCTGCTATTCATATAGGGGAGGGCAACGCAGGGAGCATATGAAGCAGGGAACCAGACTAATTATTCCCCACACTTAGCCTGCTTCCCAGCCTTATGGTAGATCATATGTATGAGTAGAACCCAGCATCTCTATAAACGACCGTATCGCGAGAACATAGACATCACCGACCTATATGTCATCATTTGTTACAACAACTGCTTGATTAGTAATGATTGTTCTAATAAAAAACAAACAGAAAAGGAATAATAAAAAAAACCCCCCAAACCCAAAAAGGATTGTGGTTACCAGTGATAGATGCTCGTCCATAAACCAGGCTAATGTACGTTATGAATTGCCACTGTAGTGCCAAAATTTGCGTAGTGGTTGCGTATATTGATTGTCGTTAAGAGTTAATCCGTATTGCCTGTGGGTGAATAAGGTTATTGTCTATTAAACCAGAAAGAGAGAATCATTTGTAGGATTCGATGGATAGTGTTTAAGACTTGTGATGTTTGTTGTTTCTTCCCCCAATGTTAAGTAATTACATCCCAATCACAAAACTGTTGTTTATTCAAGTTGGTGCGACTGGGTTACACACTTTGTTTACAGAGTTAATGTCTTCTTTGAATGAGTTGACTTTTGTCTCTGAGTAAATGGTTCTGTTTCTGGATGAGATAATTATTCTTTTTATTTCATTTACTTTTAGATACGCAATGCACATGTATAGATTTTTCATATTTTCCTAAAGCCCAGTCAAATGCATCTTAACATTCGATATTACAACTAAGCACTAATAATGTTAACACCTAGAACCTTAATAACAATGGATGAACCTCCAACTAAAAAGAGGCAAATTTTAAGGCTGGAGTAAATAATTATTGTAACTGAAAGAAAGTGAAAATAAGCAGACCACTCGCAAAAAGGCAGTTTAAACATCGGTAAAACAAATTTAGGTTATTATAAAGGAGCAAATCAGAATGATTTCACATGCTAATACATTGAACATGTGATCCTCAAATGTAAATGTGATTTCATGTTTAATGATGGAAGTATATCTTTATTGCTATATAATTTTGTTTTTTAGATGAATGCATACAATATTTTAGCAAGAACTATTACTAAAGAATAGAATATATGTACAGTGATTGTGGTTATTTTTCTTTAAATTGCTCTGAAACTGGACTTTGGAAACTGGTCGTTTTGTACAAACCAGCTATGAGAGACCACCTGTCTTGAGAGACCGTTTCTGTTGGCAGAAGGGTTGGTCTCTCATAACAGGTTTTACTGTACATAGATATTATTTATACTTGGTCTTAAACCAGTTCATTCTCTACATCTCTTGTTGGTATTCATTATACTGTATGGCATACTGTATGCAAGTCCAACTGGAAACAACACAGACCCTGATCTGCCATCACATAATAAGTTGGCAGAGTAATCAGGTAATCACTAGAACAAACAACATAGACCTTGATCTGCTGGTGCATTATGCAATGACAGATCAGAGTCTATGCTGTTTGCAGCTGGATTTGGCTTATAAACTAGTATATACGGTACCTCTGATGCTTAGAATATTTCTTAAGGAAATGTGGAATTCCATACAGCAAATTGCCTTTTAGCAATGAAAAACATTAGCACAACTGGTACACTTATGCTAAGATAGTTCAATCATTTATTTACTGTTTTGATCTATTTGCATTAGGCATGTACATTTTGGCAATGTTTCCAGGAAGATCTTCTAAATTACCTGTTAATAGTGTTTGATTGTTACACTTGGTTTCTTCCAGTGTTGACAAGTCTAATGCATCATCTGAAGTTATTGAATCAGCCTGTAAGGTTAGTGACGAGTTCATGGATTCTGGCAGCTTTAGCATTATGTCCCCTGAAAAATAATACAATTTATTTAGGTTTTGGTGATTACAAGCAAAATCATCACATGTAGGTTACATCATGCTGAGCAGGTAGAGAAAAGCATCTTGCACAGGGACACACTAAGACAGCTGATCCTTACTGATCTTATGGCATGACTGGAACCTGCACCCTTCAGGTTAGAAGACTGAGATGAAACGGGAGCTGAGGCAACTAAGTTGAAAGAGCATCAGATTCAATAATCCAAGGTTCACAGTTTAATACCTGCCATGGCCAGCCCTGGTGAGCTGCCTCGGTGTGTTCTTGCGAAAGGCACTTATCTCTCATTTTCTTGGCATGATATAGCCAAGTAATATATTGAAGTGCTGTTAGAAAACAACCAACTAACCAACTGACACAATAACCACTGAACCACTGCCAAAATGAAAAGAAATTACATTATTAAATATACTATTATTGTTAGGACAAATCTGAATTATTTCATTTTAAATTAAAGGTTGTGATGTTTACTTATCTAAGGTTGAAATTTTACAAACAAACAACAACAGACCCAAGTATAATTTCATCTGCTTGGCTAGGAGAAGAAAACTACAATTACAAAGCTTATATGACTAATACAGTAATTTATGCATTGTGGTTTTGAGATTATCCTATGACATCCTGTGCTCATTGACACAGGGGCAAGGTATTAAGCAGATTTGTGTGTTTCAACATCTGGTGGAAAAAATTAAATAATGTTAAAGTACTGAATATGATACACAAAACTTCAACCAGAGATGGTTCATGTAACTTTGGTCACAACTTTAACAGAAACCAACAATTACTAATGTGGTTCACTCATTCAATAAGTAGAACCAGATATGAGATTATGTTGTTGTTGTTGTTGTTATAGGGTTTAACGCCATTTTTCAGTACAAGATAGGCTATACATGGCGGCCAGTATTAATGGTGGAGGAAGAACCTTGGAAAACCCTGGGAAGAACCACCGACCCACGAGAAGCTACTGGCAGGCTTTCTCACGTACCCACGTTAGCCGAGTCTGGACTTGAACTCACGCAGACAGAGGTGAGATGGTAGTGATCCGTAATGATCAGCGCTTTAGACCACTCAGCCACTCAGGGCCCGATATGAGATTAAGAAATATGAGTCCCTTTCAAGTGACTGACACTCTACTGGCTGAAAAGAATTTCCAAGAATTCAAGATAAGTCCATTTTATCCATCAATTTATTCTTTGCAACTCTTAGGTAATGAAACCATCTCTGACATCCTTGAAACACTCCAATATACCAGTAGCCACAATTACCTTGACCTTTGACCCCAGAATCAATAGGCTCCTTTCTAACCAAATGTGCATGTCATCCATAAATTTTGGTGAAGTATATATTTGAAAACTGAATTCATTTGCAGAAAAGCATTTTCATCTTTAAATCAGTGACCTTAACCTTTGACCTTTTCACGCCAAAGTCAACAGGCTTTCCTCTTGCCCCAAGCTCAAACAATCCACAGAGTATGTTTTAGGTCTGTAATAAAGAATGTTATGTTTCTTCTTTCAATCACAGTGACCTTGATCTTTGAGCTTTTAACTTCAAAATTGAGAGGTTTTTCTTTACCCCAAGAACAAGATATCCACATAGTTTGGTTAGAATCTGTCATGCAGAACATGTGCTATTGGGCTGAAAGCATTTATTTTTCTTTTAGTCACAGTGAGCTTTAATATTCTGACTGCAAATCAGCAGGGTTCTTCCTTATCCCAAATGCAAACCATGCACAAAAATTTGGCAACTATAGATGGCCAAGAAGTCATTTTCCTGAAACAAAATTGTAATAAACAGAAATCCCTCAAAAATTGATTCTCATGTCCAGCTAAAGTTAGGAATTTAGATACATACTGTAGAGAAACTACTGTTATGCAAGACCAGCTGCCTTGTGAGACCAAGTTTTCAATTCACAGAATAAATGATTATATACACTGCTATGACCTGTCATAGGAGACCACCTGTCTTAAGAGACCAGTATTTGTTGTTACAGTAAGCGAGGGTGGTTTTTCATTACAGGTTCTGCTGTAAAACCATTGCAATGATCTTGTTTTGTACACTATGTGATAACAGCTCAGACTCTGTGTTGTTTGCAGCTGGACTTTGATTCATAAACAAGTCTGCATAGTATACAGTATTCTGGAGGTCCCCTGTTGATGGATAAAGACAGATTTAATTCTGGATAGGATGCATGCAAAAGGTTGAACAGGTCAAATTATCTTTGGATTTCATTAAACTTTAAACACTTACTAGACCTTTTCACGACTCCAGTGATTTCTCTGTCTTAAGAGTGTCTGTGTACATGTATTTTCCATATCAACATTGCAGTTTAAGAAAAACGGGGGGAAATTCTACTACTGGGTGGCTGGTTAATTTTCCATATGACCAAAAAGAGCACTTGCCAGTGAAAAAGCTCTCTTATACCTTTAAGTGCTGATCATGCCACTTCAAGGTAATTTATCCTCAGTCTGGATTCCATATTAATTGTTTGACTAGCACTAAGATCCATACCTTCCAACTATTACTTGGGAACAAACCATACATATGCCAAGTGACCTTACGTGAGATGACAGATCGCTCCGCCTACCAAATCACGTGACTTAACCTCCGACAAACATGCAATATTTGGCAAAGAAATACGTTTCAGTTTAAGTGATATGTTTATTTAATGTGATTTGTATTATTCTTAAAGATATAAAATTACAAAGTTGCATTAATTATACTGCAGTAGACAATATTTATATATGTAGTTCAAGAACCTAAATGTTTTATTTCAGTAAATAATAACAATCAATTGTAAAGCTGTTTAAGAACTTATTCATATGAAAGGAAACTTGCTCCAAAAGATGCTGATGTATTTAGCATATAATGTTATCCTTGTTAATTTTATCTGACTTATGTTTATGCTGCCTTGGAAGTATATGAATTAAAATTTATAACAAAATCGTAAATAATTACTGTTTAGAAGTATACTGTTGTACATAATAATTTTAAGGTCTGTTATGTTCGTCAGATGTAATTTTGATCAATGATGTTGTTGATGTGAAAATGTAAATGCATGCTTAATATATCAAAAAATAAATATTTGAAACCTTTATTTTGTATTTCTTTACTACTAATTACAGTTTTGTATCCTGTTATGTATATGTAATTAAACTGCTTGTGTGTTAGTTTTAAAATTCTTTTTTATTTTAATTTTGTTTCATTACATTTTATTGTAATGATTATTGCAGGGATTCGAAATTCTTTTTCAGTAATTCTGTTTATCTAAGATGTAAAACGTATTACATTTACAATATTTTTAGTTTATCTTGGTCCGCAGTAATGTAATCGCTATGCAAAAACGATTGGCTATTGCCAAGGTCATTTCATCTAGTCTGGAAAAACAATGTTTCATTTTTAAATTTGTTTCAGAGTGATAGTAGATAGGGGTTCTTCCTACGTGATGAATTGCATTCTTCTTATTGTGTATTTCAAGTGTTAGGAGACCTCGTAGTCTGTTTCGCGAGAACGGGATGATAATTAGGGTGAATATATAACCCTTTCTGAGCGCTCGTCAGTCAGTTGTATTCTGAAACCTCGAAGGCCAGATAGGTTTTTTTTATTGTTGAAACCAGATTGTTTTTGAAGTTCATTTGTTTTTGGAATTTAATAATTTATTATCTAGAAAACCAAACGAGTGTACTGTTTTATAAATTCTGGGAGAAAGAAATTCAGTGGAAATTTATTCTGGAATTATTCGGAAACATAAACTGTGATTCAATTGAGGAATTGTTGCTATTTTGTACAAGGATCACATCTGACGTCATCACCTTCCATATTGGAACGTCGTTGAGATTCGAACTTGGATTCTAATAGAACTATTTAGTGATAGGACTTGTATTTTTCATTCTTAGGATTAAATTTTGGATTATATTCACAAACCATAAGTCTTATTTTCCAATTTTTACATTGTTTTCTAGGGAAATAAATTATTTTGTTAAAATATACAAAGCCTGTTGTCTTCACTCTTTTCTCTGTTATTACTGTACGAGCCTACACGTAACAATCCCCATCCCTTCTTCAACCCAGTGAGAAAGTAAAGCGTCACTCTAGTGTCTGAAAGATCGAGACGATGAATCATTAATTTTGGGACAAGCCAACATTAAAATGTAAATTTTCAAACTTTAAAATACTGCTGCCTTGGGTTCAGTGCTTCCTATACGAGAATAAATAATATATATCAAAGCCCGAAAGTTAGGGGATTCTCTGCCTATATTCTTGAAACGTTAATTTTTACATATATATTTTTCAATTTCAATTTCAATTTTTTCCATGCTATCAAAGGGACATACTTTTATGCAAACAAACACGTTGTAATTGCCATCAATTGTGTCTTTATTCAGCTGTTCGTACACGCGACAAGTCGTTATCTATCGAAGTTTCGCCTATGTTTCGGGAAAGGAATACATCTAATTCCTCCATTTAGACGATCTGAATATCGACTGTCAGAATTACAAGACTTCTTTTCACCGTTATCGATCGAGGAATCAACAAATCATTGCAAAATTTGTAAATACTTATCAGAATCAATTCATTATTGCTACAAGCAGCTTGTCAGAGGAAAATGGTGGACTTAAGCAATGCCTGGAGGTGTGTCTAATTTACACTCGCTGATTGGTTAATTGATCCAGTGTGATTGACAAGCGGCGATAGGTCAGTTGGTCCATTACCACATTACTGGCCACTATTAATACAGTTATATGGTACCAGCAGATGCAAGGCATTCCACCCCTACATACCATATGGTCTAATTTGATGCTATCTAATGCCACCATACATACCATATGGTCTAATTTGATACTCTCTGATGCCACCCTACATACCATATAGTCTAATTGATACTATCTAATGCCAGCCCACATACCATATGGTTTAATTTGATACTCTCTGATGCCACCCTACATACCATATGGTCTAATTTGATACTATCTGATGCCACCCTACATACCATATAGTCTAATTTGATACTATCTGATGAAAGCCCACATACAGTATGGTCTTATTTGATACTATCTGATGCCAGCCCAGATACCATATGGTCTAATTTGATACTATCTAATGCTACCCCACATACCATATGGTCTAATTTGATACTATCTGATGCCACCCTACATACCATATGGTCTAATTTGATACTGTCTGATGCCAGCCCACATACCATATGGTCTAATTTGATACTATATGATGCCAGCCCACATACCATATGGTCTAATTTGATACTATCTGATGCCACCCTACATACCATATAGTCTAATTTGATACTATCTGATGAAAGCCCACATACAGTATGGTCTTATTTGATACTATCTGATGCCAGCCCACATACCATGTCATCTTATTTTATACTGATGCCACCCCACATACCACATGGTCTAATCTGATATGATGAAAGAATGATTTGTAGATATCTCCACTTAGCAATATGATGGACGATCTGAACAATCTAGTTTAAAAAAAAAATAATCTATTCTTCTTCTTATTATCATCATCATTATTATTATTATTATTATTTATAAAGAGAAATTAATTGTCTCTTTTTGATAACAATTTCGCAGATCTAGATTTACAAGTAATTCGTTTGTTGTGTTTGATTATTAATAATGTAAACATGTGGACATGAAGACCTTGTCTAAACAGTCCATCATACTTTGATTTATTCTTGACATGTGTTGATGATTTCCTGGTTAAAGCATCAAAGAAATCACAAATTCAAAGTTATGTGCTGAAAGGAATTCCTACAAATATCAGTAAATAAAATACACAAATACACAATCTTAGTTCCGTCTGCTCCTAAGCATGATAAAGATCCAAATATTTATCACCCATGACTGCATACAGAGAACATTTAACAAAACACATGTTAATAAACTGATAATTGCCAATATGTGCTCAATAAAGACATACACCACACAATACTTATGGGTCAATGGAGTCATTTTGAACAGGACATTAGATATGGTTTCAAATGAAGCTGAGTGCCTCATGTTACATTCTAACACACCATGTAAAGAACAATGGATATAACTTTGAACCTGTTGAGCCAGATTGAATTTCCTTCCATTAAAGGTCACGTAAGCATGCAGTGAAACAGTTGCTGGCTTGTTGTTTTACAGCACATCAACGTATGAAATACTGTGCCAAAACAATGGGAATATAAGCTCATTCTCCACAGTAGTCATTTGCAAAATTTAGTGTCAGATGGGAGCCAGAAAAAAAAATCAAATGTGGTATGAAAAAAAACATTTTCATAAAATCAGATTGCTCAAAAATGTTTTACAGAAGTATTTCACAGCAGATGAAAACTACAACAATTCTTGCAAGATTTACATGAATTCTTGATTAATGCATGACAGAAGCTTAGAATACCTGGAAACAAATGAAAACTGGATTATTATTTAACTTACCACTTAAGAGTTTATAAACTCTAATTGTTATGTACAGTGTAACGTTTTGATTTTGTTTGGGTTTGGTGTTTTATGACAGAGCAACACAAATAAGTTATTAAGTGCCTAGGCAACTGGAGTAAAGTGCCTTGCACAAGGCCACACCACAGAAACTGATCCATACAGATCTGACGGTAGGAACTGAACCTGCACCCTTTCAGTCAGGAGTCCAACTCTAACCACTGAGCCACTGTAATTTCTTATGATACAGACCATGGTTTGATTCTTTGGATACATACACCATATATACTCACTTATAAGTAGAATTACCACATATAACAAACTGCACAGACCATGACCTGCCATTGCATTATATATATATATATATATATATATATATATATATATATATATATATGAGTCAAACTGCAAACAGCAACAATCCTGATCTGCCACTGTATAATGTGCCAGCAGATCAGGGTAGGTATATACCATTTTTTCCAATGATCACTGCTAACAAACTGCATAAACCAAGATCTGCCAGCACATTATGCAATGGCAGATCTAGGTCTGTGCAACTTGTAGTTGGACTCCTCTTATAAGAGGAGATGGTGTTTTTAGAAAAGATATAATCACCGGGTCTTGTTACTAATGAAATTAAGAGTATTGGTCAATGGATAGAGGACTTGGGGTCCTAACCCTGTAACAATACAACAGGTTTGGACCCTCCAGCAACTGTCCATTGACTAATACCCTTAAATGACCAATACTCTTAATTTCATTTGTAACGACCCCCTGCAGATAAAATAAGTAAATATTTCATGAGTGAAGCTGAAACATTGTATTATCACAGTGGCCAACCTGGTATATTTTGTAGGATTTGAACCCGCACTCTTATGTTGCAAGTCCGGCATGTGAACCACTGAGCCACCACAGCTATTTTGTTTGTAAGATATCCAATGGAACATTTTTGTGTCCCTTATTATCTTGAATAAAATGAAATGATTGTCACTAATATGTTCTAACACATCTGGCATGGTTTATTGTTTAGTCACACTCCAAGATTGTCACTAATATGTTCTAACTCATCTGTTATGGTTGATTGTTTAGTCATAGTCCAAAAAGATTTGGACATGTGTGATCTTCATACTGTGGTGCTACATGATAATGACACTAATGCGGTGTGCAGTGCCCCCACTCCCAATGCTGTGTGCAGTGTCCCCACCCCAAAAGTTTAAGAAACCATTTTACTGCACTTGTTTTTAAATATGCAGCAATTTGCTTTTATGAAGATTTATCATTTGTAATTAAAAGTAGTGTTAAAAAGCTCCATTTTCTGATGGTTATTGGGCAACAACTAAATTTACAAATGTCGAGACAAGCATGGATATATTGTAAGTGTATTCATGCTGTTTTGGCCAAACCATAGCAGGATATTTGAAGCAGTCAGTTTTAAATCTATGTAAACATTATTTATCTGTTTTCCACTCTATGCTTGCTTAAGGGCTTCCAAGACAAGTTATTCAATATTGAGATTATACTTTACAATTTGAGTTAACACATCAGGATGCTTGCTTTTGAAGTTTTTCAATTTCATCATCTATTACTTGGGAGCTGACATCCCTCACTGTACAAGCATGTTAAGACTATTTCTTTCACATTTCTAAAGCTAATTCTTTCACATTTTTTAAGCCAATTCTTTCACATTTTTAAAGCTAATTCTTTCACATTTTTTTAAGCTATTTCTTTCACAATTTGTGGGCAAGTTAGGTCTTAAGAGGTTTAAATTTGTCTTGGTGTATATTTCTTGACTGTGAAAGTTACATTTCAGATTGCTAGTGAATGTGATGTCTAAATGTTTTTATTTGGTTCAGATGTCCTAAAAATGTTCTTTTCAAGGTTATGATATTCTTTTGTCATTTGTATTAAATGTGTACTGCATTTGTTGGGTTGGGTTCGCACACTCCATTTTTATGTTGATAAAAAAAAATCAGACTTCAGTGAAAAAACAAGAAAATGCAACTCGGCTAAACATGTTGTTTTTTAAAATTTAAAATGATAAAAAAAATTACAGCTGAAGTTGAAAACAATGTTTTGCAGTCCATCTTACTCCAAATCCCCTGGCTTTCCTTACTACAAAACCCCTGGGTTTACTTTCCATTGAGAGTAATAAAAAGTAACTGGTAGAAACAAATTGCCCATAGAAATAGGATTATACAAGTTCTTAATTTTCTTCATTCACAAAAGAACCCCAAAATGTCAAAAATTTACATTTGAGCCATGGATGGCAGTCGAGTGACCCCACATGATTAACAACTTGGCCTCAGCATCCAATTATATCATCACCAGATGCAGGTCTGTAATGCCTAGTCTCTGTCCTTCTGCATCTGGATTCATCACCAGATTCAGGTCTATAAGGCCTAGTTTCTGTCCTTCTGCATCTGGATTCATCACCAGATTCCAGTCTATAAGGACTAGTCTCTGTCCTTCTGCATCTGGATTCATCACCAGATTCAGGTCTATAAGGCCTAGTTTCTGTCCTTCTGCATCTGGATTCCTCATCAAATCTAGATCTGTAAGGCCTAGTATCTGTCCTTCTGCATCTAGATCTGTAAGGCCTAGTCTCTGACCTTCTGTTTCTTGGTCCAGCAGCATGCCAAAGTGCGATGGCATCTCTTGGGTTACAATCCTCAGTGTCTGATGAGTTAAGGAGCACCATCATTAGTGTGATTCCAGGGTTGACTGATTAAAGTTTATACAACTATTAAGGAATAAAGTGGAGCATGGATTTGTATTTTTCAGAATAATAAGAACAGAATGTGCATTCATAACATACTTTCCAGGATCCTACTGCAGCAATTCCTATTCATTTCCCAGCATTTCTGATACTTTCTTACTCTCTTCTATTGATCATATTTACAATCACAGCCACTCCTGTCATCATGTAATTTCCGTCAGTTTTCTGACGGCTTCACACCTTGTATCTTTCTCATCTTTGCAACTGTTACTGGCACTGCTCCAGTGGCCTTGTGGTTAGTGTGTCTGCCTTGGATGTGGGAGATCACGGGTTTGAACCCCAAACATGTCATAACAAAGACAAATATGGTACTAACAGCTGCTTCGCTAAGCATACAGCATTAAGAGGCTAGTGTTAGGACTGGTCTGCCTGGCGTCAGGATAATGTGACTGTGGGGGACATCATGCTACATGTCTGCGGGATTATGCCCCAGTGCTAGACATCACTACCAACTGCTACACTGCAGACACTGTAGTGATATGACTGAAACATTGTTAAAACTAGGTTAAAAATCCAAATCACACACACACACACACACACACACACACACACACACACACACACACACACAGAGCACTGAACATTTGTCAACAATGACATAAATATTCAAATAAGTTATTTGGTATAATTCTGGATTAATATCAGGAGTTGACCAATGCAAAGTATTCTGATTAGCCAATACTAAACCAATACCCTACATCTTTCTGTTTTATCCTTATTGAAATCAGTGTGTGGAGCTAGTATGCAAAGCTAGTTCCACATGCATGAAGACTCTTTTGACAATGATCACCATAAACTACCTCGTGTGTTCAGTGGGTTAGTGACAACTGTGGTTTTGTGATCTGTAGACAATATCAATGACCTCAGGTCAGCATTAATTTCGAGCCATTATATAAACAACTACATAAACAACTACATATATATTTCTGGCCTGTTTTCTCCATCAGTATGCTTGTCTGTAAGTGTTACGAGTCTAGGCTCTTAAAATAAGTAACAGAAAAGAGTGAAGACAACAAGCTTTGTAAAATTTAACAAATAATTTATTTCCCTAGAACATAAAGTGAGAAATTAAGAAAAAAAAAAGAACTTAAGGTTTAACAAATCAAAAATCAAAAATAATCCAAGAATTTAAAAACAGAAGTCCTAGTATTAAAAAGTCCTGAGTGAATCTGAGTTCGAGTCCAGATGAAATCCAAAATGGAAGACAATGACATCTGTTGTAACCTTCAAAGTGTAGATGTGTCAACAGCGTCTTGTTGAGTCACAGAAGATATTATTCCAGTTTTAATACTGTATAGATTTCA
>JAECUM010010839.1:0-17443 GCA_016617855.1 Megalonaias nervosa | reverse complement strand
ATATTCTCATTGGTACAAAAAAGAAACTTATTTCAAATAAGATTACGGCAGATATTATGGAAAAAACAAAACGTTACGTGTATTATTTGCATAGAACAATCAATCTAGCATATAACTGATTCAGTTCAACACTATCATACAAACGTTTACGTGATTTTAGAGACATTCCAAAAGGAGTACTCTTTCTTTGCCATGGGGAGAACCTAATTTAAACCTTACAAGTTCAGAGGAATGCAAAATTACTATTCTTCTCGTTAGAACGATTTTATGACAGCGCATAAGCAATAACTATTTACATAAGTACATATTTGTACTATAAAGAGGGAAACTATATGCAATAACAAGGATTTTTACAATTTACGCCAACAAAAAGATTTTATTAAACTCACTACTTAAGATTTCATTGAATATAAAATTTAATATTCACCAAACGCTTATTAGACCTTTAACCCAACAAATACAAACGTTAACAAGACATCTATACTTGAGGCTTACGGCAAGTAATACACAGTTTTAAATGCGAATCTTAGTATTCATTAAATGTTTATTAAATCATAAATGTCAAATTTACAAACGCTTACAAATAATTCATATTATTTAAACTTACTTTTTCATACAGTTAAAAAAAAAATTATTGGTATCTGCTTAATATTTATATCAGGGAAAAACTGTTATAAATATTTGAAACTATAGGCAACTATGTACTTATAATTAGTATTAAATCTATACTATTAACTGACAAATGTTTGCCCATAACACCCGAGAAATGTTACATCTACAGGGTAAATACGAATGTATAGAAATCCAAAGAGAAGTCTATTTTAGAACATTAAATTATTTCATTTATATAAATTCTACAGCTCCTTATGCTATTGTGCTTCAAGAGCATATTGATTAATTCGCCCATCTTTAACGTCCTGGCAACGGAAATGAAATTCAGCGCATGCGCATTTTCAGTGGGCAGAAAAAAAAAATATAAAAAAATAAGCAAGTGAATTCAGATATCTACTAAAATGAGCCATTACGTGAAAACTTTGCCTGAAAAGAGCAAATATAAGTATTATAAAAGTTTGTCTAATCTTGGATTTGACAAACCTGAGTTCTTTATGGTGATGAAACATTTTCCAGGAGAATTTGTTTTTCTACAGTTAAAATGCCTAATTTTAATGTTTACATACATACCTGTTCAAATGTACTGGACACATGTAACAATATTAACTAAAACCACGCTGGATTGATATCGAATGTTTGAATAATCATAAAACTAAAGGTGTCGTTGATTATAACCGATATATGTTTTTACAATAACCAGATAATGAGATCAGAACATTGACCAAAAATGTACTTAGAGCCATTGAATATCGATTATTTCATCCTCAAACCCCGACTGATATATGCTCACACAACCAAAGGGGTTTCTTGACCGAGCGATGTCAAACCCTGGCGCGAATCCCGCTAGGAGAAATAAGTTTCCCCAGATTCCAATGACTCCCATGCAACTACGTTTGTAAACTGGAAAGTCCAAAGTGTCCATTCTATAAATAATATTTCTCTTATTAATAGATGACCACAAATCTGACAACTTCCCAAATGTCTGTCAACCGCACAACGGCATGGTTTCTCCTCATTAACTTTCTATAACGTACCGCCAGTATTTCACGCCGTGAAACTATACAAATCAACAACCTAATAGAGGGAACTATTTTTACTACGCCACCTTCGGCCAGTCAAATTGTGATTTTTAAGCCACATTTCGCCTGCAACTTTGCGCGATATTTACCAACATAGCAACAATAAACTGCGCCTGCCGACGGCGGAACAGTCCCTTCTCGTTTATTCCACTGAATAATTTACCAGTCTCCAATCATAAATACTGCACCTGGAGTCATACGATCAATTCACACAATTAGATTTTAATAGGGACTACTGAGCGACAGGGACACTCATGCGGTTCTGACCTGAATTCACTTAAAGCAAACCATGGCATCATGGAAACTCACTAACACTTCACTCCGTGACGTTTGCCCCTAGTAATTGGCTAATTATTTCGGTCTGAGGACTATATTCTTAGCACCGACTTCCCATAATAAAGCACGTAATAAAAAAAATCTAAGAAATCCTTATAATGGAGAGCTATCAACAAATACGCATACTCCAAATTTGTTACAATATTATCCTTACCTGGGAACTGTATTAACTATTTTAAATATTTTAAATGTACTTGTGGATGGGCAATGTCGTTTTGCGTTCTGCCTTGCTTATAAAATGTATTATCTTTGGTCAACAAAAGATGATTTTGATTTAGAGAGGATGTAAAAGAAGTTTAGTTAAATGATCATGGAATGAAATAAACACTGGGGACAATAGCGTACGCTGTATCAAACCTACACATGAATTACAGAGATTAATTTAGATTTTGCCTAACGGTCAATCTGTCCGCACTCGAAATAGGGAAATAGGTGAATAATGCAAAAGTCGACCATTGTCTGATAACCGACGCCCATCTGACACTGCCATATACTGCAAGGTTTTCCATAAGAAAAAGCAGTTTGACCTGTAGATCTAATGTCATACGCATCGTTCAATTATTATTGGAAACATATTCCATTTAGTCTGTTTCTAGTTAAAAATGAAAAGTGAAACCAAGGGAAAATTTTTTGCAATTAGTATCAATGCACATGGATGATCTCAGAAGAAAAGCAGATCTCACAGAATATTTTGTAAGAGCTCGCGTAAATAAACTATGAATCTATACGAGGAAAGCGTAACACCACCTAGCTCAAGTAGTCGCTAGTAGTCAGGTGGCTAAGTGAAATTACACTTACGCACCGGACGAAAGCACCATTTTTGCACACAAGTATCGCATTGGGTCAGATATTCAGAAACTTATAAGCTCCATACAATCTGATGAGCAGGGGGATATTGTGGCACCATTTTGGTGTCAATGTTATCAAAATGTCTCAAAACACAGATACAAGTTATAAAAAATACCATACAAGTATTTAAGGGGTTAGAATTAAGTGTTTCACTTTTGTCTTATTTATCTGTGAATAAGTTGTAGAAAAAATAATAAGGCGGTGTCATAATGATGTCATAACATCATTGTAATGACGGAAGTACCTCCAAAAGATCTGAGTGATAACACGAGAAACGTTCTTCAGCAAGATTTATAGTAGCAAAATTATTTCTACCAAGATAACCTAAAGATAACAGTGTGGTCACGGTATTTGCTTGAGTCAAACCATGACAACCGAATATTTCTGATAGTTGCAACTGCAAATTTCAGTGCACGTCAGTCCGGCTTTGGGGCACTTTCAGCTTCGACAACCTTCAGACTTGCAACTG
Organism: Megalonaias nervosa; assembly: GCA_016617855.1. Taxonomy (NCBI): domain Eukaryota; kingdom Metazoa; phylum Mollusca; class Bivalvia; order Unionida; family Unionidae; genus Megalonaias; species Megalonaias nervosa. Next base: position 14,098 of record JAECUM010010839.1, on the reverse strand, counting down.
CATTCGATCAGCTTATTGCAAGCTTCAGACGCTTCAGTAAGAGTCATCCAGATAGGCTGCTAATGGTCATCTTCCATTGTCCACCCACATCCTTTTGTCGTGTCCGGTGTGTGTCTCATTATTGCCTATGTTCTTCTTTAAGCCACCTGACTACAGAAATGTACGACTCTCGCTACCGGTAATTCTGACTATACTCATATTCGAGTCAATGTTCCCCGTCACAAATAGAAACTACAACTGGCTGTTGTCACAGTAGCAGATAATTGTATGATAATTAGAAAGACTTATTTCTTAATTTGTATTATCTAGTATGTTTGGTTGGTGTAGTGTTGTAGAGTTGTATCATGTACGTCTAAGCCGCATACTTGAATACCTGAGGAGGCGTGGCTAAAGCAGTAAAATCAGTGGTTAAACGAACTTTTTGTATCTATTTGATCCTACCGTATTATGTCGTGCTGGTAGTCTAATAAATCCCAATGTTACATATTTAAACACAATTTTGTATATATCCCTTTTAGCACAGCTTGTACTGTTTGATTTAGTTGTGCTATTACTTATTTAGTTGTTTTGGGCGTCTGTACTAATGAATTGAAGGCAATGTACTAGAAATACCAAGTTAATACGTTACTGGGAATAAATTAATTTTACTATAAATCCTTGAATAAAAGCCTACCATCCAATGAACATTAGGAAGCAAATGATAGCCACCTTTTGCACCTGTAAGTTTAACTATACAGCTAAGCTACACCGCCGCCATGAAAAAGATACAAACACACCACACTGAGAAAACTGTTGAAGCAGACGAAAATCCAATGAGATGATCTAAATACACACATACTTGTTTCTTTAGGTGAAATGGTTATTGCATAATCTTGTTAACAAGCGTAGGACAGACGGAAAGGCACATGAAATTTCAACTTTGCTTTTCCGACCAGTTTTTAAACCAAAATGTAAGTCTAGACATAGGAAAAGTGAACAAATGCAGTATTCATTTAGATTTGTAAAGATCAGACAGGTCATCTATTGGCCCTTAAAATATTTAGCATATTATAGTTGTTTCTTTAGGTGGAATGGTTATTGCGTAATCTTGTTAACAAGCGTAGGACAGACGGAAAGGCGGACCAAAGAAAATAAGTATTACACATCTGCATAACAAAAAGAAAGGAGGGTATTTCTTTGTGTCATTCAAAACGAAGCAATTTTTTGACAAACATATTCCATCCAAGCTAAATATCTTTCTTGAATGACCTCAACATGAAAATCTGTGATTGTTCTGTCAAGATACCTGGCTTCACTGTCTTCGTGATAAGCTGAACTGATGGAACTGATACGAGACTAGGGTTTGTTTCAGATGTTTGACGTGCACCTTTACTGTCACTTGTTCGATATTCTTAAATCCACTCATAAATCTTATGGACCTTTCATGCAACAGATTGTATGTTGCTCTCCATGATTGTCATGATAAGTCAATGTATCATATTGTGCGTTGGACACTATGCAATACCCCTGCCCCCAACACACACACACACACACACACACACACACACACACACTGTCATTTAAGATCAGTATATGTAGTTTTTTCCATTCGAAAGTGTATCGTGTTTCCATAGCGATTATACAATCTTCGGTATAATTTTGGGAAATCTCAGATTTCATATTAAAATCTCTCATTGAAGATTATGAACAGAGTTTTTAACCAGTAGAATGTTTACCGCGTTTCAATAGCGATTTAGCGACCTTTAGTAAAATATCTGGAAACCTTGTCTGTTGCGTCTTTCAGCTTCAATCTATTTTGTGTTCAGTTGGTTCTCTAACAGTCACTGTACACCATACGGGTCTAAAGATTTTTAATAATTTTTGATAATCAAATCCCAAACAGTGAGAAATGAAAAGTGTAATTTGCATTTCTTGGAAGTGCTTCGATACTGTATTGTCTGAATAATATTCGAAAAATACCTATGACCTATGGGACTACCTTCAATTTTTATCGCTTAAATAAACTCAAAGAAACTACACAAATGTGTTATTTAAATCCCCAATAAATCTGTACACTTCACTAAAACCTTTCAGAAAAATAAGGAATCCAAACTTTTTTTTTGTATACAGCGATCTAGCAAATGCTACAGTTACCAATGGCCAATAGAGTGTGGACTTTGTGTTTCAATTTTGAATTCGATTTTCGTAATTCCTTACAAAGCCATGAGAAAAATAAACGCCTTTCCCGAACAATATAGTATAAATTTAACGATAATTAATTACAACTGCTTCTTTGGGGCATCATGTGTGACCAGTTTTTATTAGTATTGTGTTAGAAAATTATTGCAACAAACCAAAGTAAAGAAAACAGTCACTTTTATGTATTAGTCCACATCTTTTTGTAAATTTTACTGTGTAATTGAATTCAGTAGAACTCAGAAGAATTTATTCATGTAAGCACATCATGATTGTGGTGTTTATACATTTATATAAAGTGTGATCATTGTACATCAAAGCATACATTTACAAATTAATACTCCAAATGAGACAACACATACATACACATGGATTATAATCGTGAGATAACAAAGGATGGTTCATATTTTGAGATGTAACAAATACACCAACAAAATTAGAGTTTATGAGAACCGTCTTATTTCCTTATATTTACTTAGCCCAAATACAAATTATTTCCTAATATGAAACTAAAACATTTAACACATTTAAACATATTCCGACCATTCTGGAAACAACATACCGAATTTAATTTAGTTGTAAAATAAAGACAGTAAATTGTAAAATAGTTCTTTATTTTTAGCATGTGATTTGAATAAAAAGGTATCTTTCTCAAATTTTCTAACTACCACACTGTCATTATACAATTTTGTACCTACTTGCTGTACCCTGGTTGTGTGTGTGTGTGTGTATATATATATATATATATATATATATATATATATATATATAGTTTCGTGGACATGTACAGTTAAATTAATACCATCCAGTGTTTGTGTAGGGGAATGCGTACATCACAAGCGCACTCGTAAATTTAAATCAATACCATCTCATGTATGGTTACGAGTAACATTGTACAGTGTTTTAATCACGAGCATCCAGGTAGTGGCGCCAGTACAGCACGAGCGCACGTGCAAATTTTTTTAACTGATACCATCTCGTGTGAGGCACAGAAGGTACGAGAAAACATACATAGAATACTTGGATAATTAACACAGTACGATCTTTACTTACATAATAGATGAATATAATCTCACTAACAGAGATACGGACCCTTGGTGGTGAAACGCGATGAGGATAAACGGCACAACAGAACGATATCTGAATGTGTGTCAGGTCAAGCTAACTCCTAAAGAAAATCAATAAAAAAAACCACAGCAATAGAATACTTGTGATAGCTACCTAATGAACACGCATTCTTCTAGAAATGAGTGTGTGTGATTTGGATTTTTAAAGTAGCTTTAACAATTTTTCAGCCATATCGCTACGTTGTCTGCAGTGTGGCAGTTTAGAGCGATGTCTAGCACTGGTGCATCATGCCGCAGACATGTAGCATGATGTCCCACCCAGTCACATTATCCTGACACCAGGCCGACCAGTCCTAACACTAACCTCTTAATACTGAGCGCGTAGCGAGACAACTGTTAGTACCATTTTTATAAGTCTTTGGAATGACTCGTCCTGGGTTCGAACCCGCGACCTCCCGCGTCCGAAGCGGACGCTCTAACCACTTAGGCCACCTAGAAATGAAACAGTTATATATCCTGGGTTAACAGTTAATAGGTTTCTAGGGTATAAATCATTTCCAAGCATGTTTAACACACGTAAGAAATGAAAAACAAAATCATTTTGAGTTATGAATTTCAGCAGTTTTATACACATGCACTAACATCCTTTCTATCCTTCTATAAACAAATTTTAAACTGCCAAAAAAAAATACCACAACAAAGACAAACATATAGTCCAAAATCAGTTCATCAAAGACAAATATCGTCTGTTTTGTGGTCCGATTTCTGAGCGAAAGTATGGTTGTTTGTATCTCAGCAGGCATGATTGTCAAACAAATTTTGATTGACCTAAAATCACGAATGCTAATTTCATATTTTAGCATTGTATCACTATACTTTAGATAGTTAAAGTTAAATTACTATATGGAGTAAGGTTTGGAACATTACATGGCGTTGTTCTGGGTAATATTCGCAAGAGAAAAATATTTGTTGTGTACTTTCTTCAGTTAATCATCAATACAGAGGTAATCCAATTGAATACTTTTTAAATGATTATTCATTAATTGAGATGCAATTTGTATTAAGTCAAGGAGGAAAACATTGATATTTTCTTCTACTAAAAACAGTGTCTTGGAATATGATTGTCACGATTGTTAAATGACCCTTTTATTAATGGAGTCGCTTTGAAGAGTCTTGATAGATAATGTGTTTCTTTGTCGGATGACTGAAGGAAGAAAAAGTTGTAGTAAAAACTCTTATTCCAGCTTGTATTGATTGGAAACTATTTACGTCGTAAGCTATGTCACTAAAAACTGGTGCAATCGGAGATATTATAATTAAAGAAGCCTTGAACCAGTTGCCATTTTGCATAGAAATATAAGTTGGTGTTTTTGTAGCCTGGATCCATGACTTTCCAGTCTTATTTTTCTCGACATAAAACTTCAATAATTACTAATTTTTTGTGTTGGTTACGATTCTGGCTGCCTTATTATTAACATTTTTGAGCTCACCTTTATCAAATAATGTATTGTCTTAAATTGACAAAGTTTGACAATTTTAAAATATGCTACTGCCAAAACAATTTATTGTTGTGTATTCGCATGTTTTTGTTGTCCTTTTGTATCCATAAAATCCCTTAAATTTTATATTGTCTCATAAAATTAAAAACGACAAGTGATATTTAGCTGTTACTGGGTCATTTGTAGTCATCGGAATGGCTTATACTAAAGTAGAACAAATACAGGGAAAATGTATATACTTATATACTTTGTTGTTTCTTTTTTATTTATACCTCACCAAGTAAAATTGGAAACATAAATCAATGAAATAAATACAAGTTACGAAGCAAATGGAATTCTGAAACTTTCCCTTGGACGAGGAGGAGGTAATTCGGCGACGTCCTCTCAAGAGTAGTGTACTACAGGTGTGTAAAGCTATGTCCCCGTAGTGTATGCCGTTTACCACATTTGTGCCATCCCCCCAATGTATGTGGAAAACACATCATATGAGTCAAATAAAAATGCAGTTTTTCAAAACATCTAGACCCCGAGGTCATGTTTTCGTCTAAAATCAAATAAAATCCTCTATAAAGTAAGTGTATAAATGCTTTCCCTGAGGTGGACCTCCTAATGTATGTGGATTTACAAGGTCCTCCTAATGTAGCTAATGCTTGTATGTGTGTGTGTGTGTGTGTGTGTGTGTGTGTGTGTGTGTGTGTGTGTGTGATGCCTCGTGAGGCAAAGGATTGTAACCGATGTATGGTTTTCGCTCGCTGTTCTGCCTACCACTCTGCTGTACTTACATGCAACCGCCATCAAGCCCATAGTCCTGGTGATAGATGGTACCCGACTGATGGTAACTGTAATGCCATGGCTTCAAGAAAGTTTTGCAAATCCTACGGTAATTATCAAATAAGTAAAGTGAAAAGTAAAATAAAAACAAAACAAAAACCATATGTTGGTCAAATTGACAGATATTTAGCTGGCAAGTAGATGCGTAGGCAGTAGAAGCATTCAGTGCAAAATAGTTGTATTGTGAAACAAATGAACATTTACTTTTTATTCAAATATCCGATTGACATTTTAGTATCTAATGCTGATCTTTCTCTTCTTTCAATAACAACTACTTTTTGAGAAGTTATACAACTACTACGTAAATGAATTATACGTTTCCTTTTTTCTTAACATATCATTACTTTCAACTTAATCTTGCACAGAGATATGTAAACCACCTAAAACTGTTATAAGACGAACATTACGAGTACGCAGCATCGCTTTGAAAAACGATCGTCTTTACATGAATCTCAAAGTGTCGATGATTTGTAGACGTCTGTCAGCTATAAATAACAAATTGTAAAATGTTTTGTTTGGTTTGCTCTTACTTTAAGATTGATGGGTGCTTGAGTCGGCATGAAATGATAATTTACTGCCTTACAACTTGATCGTGTTCAAATAATTTGGACCTCTAACAGAGTAGGGTATTGCTTTCAACTTGATTTAATGTGTATTATAGTCGAATGGTCCATGTAATTTATTTGCATATAAAAGTCTTTACATTAGTTTAGTGTCATACGATGGAATGCAAATACCGGACAAAGTCTGCACAGTCTTGAGAGACCATAAATGTTTCAGCTCAAATATGTCGCCGGAGAAACATGGATATAAAATTCCAGTTATAAATACGCCAAAGTCCTTATCTTTCCTTTTTGATAATGTTATATATATATATATATATATATATATATATATATATATATATATATATATATATATATAGATTAGAGGAGAGAGAGATTATTTCAGCCTTAAAAAGTAGCATGACAATGCATCCTTTACATACAAATCAAGTAAATAATATTGATAACAGGTCCTTTCGTCATCCACTTTACAGCTTTGGTAGGTACATTTTACAAGCTGATCTTGATCGAATTGAAAAATACTATATTTCTGTTAAACTTTATACTTGGTACCACTCACAAAATAAAACATAACACAATTTTCGTAAATATTTCACTGTTTCTTTTTGTTCACTGATCAAGCATGTCACATTATTTGTAATGTAAAATAAAATGTTTATGACTCTTGCTAAGTTAAATTCTCGAATATTTCGCTTTCTTTCTTTTATTTTTCTTTCTTTCTTTCTTTTCATTTCTCTTTCTTCGTAATTCCGTTTAGACGGTAAGTATTACTTTCTCTACGTTTTCCTTAATTCATTCATTCTCTCTTGTTTCTTTCTAGCTTATTTATTTATACTCTTTACAAGCAATGCAGAGAACAATAGTACACGTCTTTGAAAGATCTGATCACAACTTAGATATTTGTTCTTCAAAATTTTAATCCTTGTGGTTCTATTTGATAATATATCATACACTCTTAAAACATCAAATTCATTCTACCAGTGGAAACTTCATAAATGTATTCTTTCTCTTATTATTTAATGTCTGAAAAGTTTTAACAAGCACAGGCTTTCTATCCTCAGATGTGTAGGTCTCTGATTAGAATACTGATGGAGAAACATGCTTATATTAGAATCCGTGTATAATCCATTGACATGGCAATAATTACAGAACAAGCAGCGTGCTTAGATTGAGTTGACTGAACTTCCTTTGTCAAAGGACTCGACAAGTAAGGTTTTCGTCAATCGAGACGACGAGGACCAATTTTGTCATCCAATGTTTGAGGGGGATCGATAGGTCTGTGGGTGCGCAGATAACTTAAGAGGTCGATGTGCGCCTTGAATGTTCTATGGCAGTGTGGACAAAACATGGCAGCAACGCAGATCGTGGGGTCGTTGGTTAGGGCTTTCCTGGTCTGCCTCCGTTGTTCTGCTGCGGCTGTCCTGTTGGCCTCGCAAGCTGCAGCGCCTTTTCCGATGGAGGAGCGCCACAAGCCCTTGTCCTGAGCAGTCGGCTCCCACATGTCAGTGCTTATGCCAAAATCCTTCAATGACTTCTTCAAGGTGTCCTTGTAGCGTTTCCTCTGGCCTCCTTTGGAGTGTTTTCCTTGTTCCTGCTCGCTATACAAAATATCTTCTCGGAAGCTGGAGGTCTGACATGTGGGCTACGTGGTCGGCTCATCGCAGCTGTGTCTCCATGATGACGGTGTGGATACTGGGCAGGCCTGCTTCGGCAAGGACCCTAGCATCCGGGATTCCTGTCTTGCCACTTCATGTTGAAGAGTCTTCTGAGGCAAGTTGTGTGCACGTGGTTTAGCTTCTATGTATGGCGCTGGTAAACTCTCCAGGTTTTGCAAGCGTATAGTACCGTTGGGATTAGTATCGTTCTGAATAGCTTCAGCTTTTTCTGTAGACTAGTGCCTCTTCTGCTCCAAACATTGCCGAAGGCTGCGCTGGCGATGACGAAGTTCTGGTACAGAGTGCTGCCAATAGAGGTGAACCTACTCACTGCGCTGAGTTTGTGACCGTTGAGTGTGATGTTTGGCTCAACATACGGTTTCCTGGGGCTGGATGATACATTACTTCAGTTTTATTTGTACTGATAGTAAGGCCAAAATTTGTGCAAGCATCGGATAACTTGTCAAAGCTGCGTTGCATGTCAGCTTCAGAACCAGCGTTGAGGGCGCAGTCATCATCAGATAGTAAGTCTCTGACAATGTCCCTCGTGACCTTAGTTTTTCTTGAAGCCTCCTGAGGATGAACAGTTTACCATCAGTACGGTATCTGATGATGATTCCCGCGTTACATTAAGTCCTTACGTAGAGACAACTCAAAGAACATGGGGAAACTACTTTCAGAGGCATCCGACAAGGGTAACATACTGAATCGTCAATACCAGTCAGTCTTCACTCAAGACGATAAGAGTGATCTACCAAGCCTACATGGAGATCGTTACCCACCAATGCCTGAAATCCAAGTTACTGAAGAAGATGTATCCAGCTCGTTCCGGAAAATTAACCCACAGAAGTCCACAGGACCAGACATGATTCCAGCAAGGATCCTGAAAGACCTTGCAGAAGACTGCACCATAACTGAGTTATATTTACCAGAAGTGCCTCTCAACAGGTTATGTCCCTGATGTGTGGAAAACGGCAAACGTTACAGCTATCTTCAAAAATGGAGAAAGATTCAAGGCCAGCAAGTATCTGCTGTAAAATGCTTGAACACATCATAGTCAGCAACATGACGCAACATCAAGATCACTTCAACATTCTAACAGACTGCCAGCATGGTTTCCATGCCAGACAAAGCTTTGAAACACAGCTCATAACCCTAGTGGATGAGCTCGCCAAATCCTTAGACAGAGGGAAGCAGTATGACCTTGCTATACTTGTCTTCAGAAAGGCGTTCGATCGTGTCCCCAGTGAAAGACTCCTCAGTAAGGTGGACCACTATGGCTTCAGTGGTAATACCCAGAAATGGATCAGAGGTTTCCTAACAGACAGATCGCAGAGAGTTATAGTTGATGGAGCAACATCAGACCCAGCACTGGTTGTTAGTGAGGTACCTCAAGGGAGTGTTTTGGGTCCCATCCTCTTCCTGGTGTTCACCAATGATCTACTTGTGAGTGTCAAATCCAGCACATGACGTTTTGCAGATGATTGTATAGTCTACCGGGAAATAAATGCCTCCAAGGACTGTGAGATCCTTCAAGACGACCTGAACCAAATGTTCCTCTGGGAAAGAACTTGGGGTATGTCGTTCCACCCAGAAACATGCAGCATCCTAAGAGTTTACAGGAAGAAATCACCAATCTTGTCCAAATATACTCTTAAGCGGCACAACTTAGCCAACTAGCAGGCAAAAAAATATCTCTGGGTTGAATTGTCCAGAGACCTCTCTTGGAAAAAGCACATAGACAAGAGAGTGAAAAAAAAGGAACATTAACCTTGGTTTCCTGCGCCGCAACCTCCAAATCTACAATAAAGAAGTAAAAAGTGCAGCATATTTCACTCTGGTTCGACCAGGTCTTGAGTACTGCTCGACTCTGTGGAGCCCACATAATAAAGATCTAATAATTAAGACAGAGATGGTTCAGAGGAGGGCTGCTAGATTCACCACAAATAAATATCGTAACACTAGCAATGTCAGTGCAATGTTGAACCATCTCCAGTGGGAATCACTCGAATCCAGGCAAACCAAGGCCCAGCTGACCATGTTGCACTAGATTGCGAACAACCTAGTGGACATACCAGCAGACAAATACCTGACCCTGGCATATAGCCAAACTAGGGCAAACCACAGGAAAAAGTTCCAATTAAAGTCAGTATCGACAAATTGTTTCAAGTTCAGCATCTTCCCATGTACAATAGGGACTTGGAACAAATTACCATCAATAATTGCAGAAGCTCCTGACTTGGTACCTCACTAGCAGGACCTTTCCAAAATCACATTCTAATGAACTAGTCAGCTACAAGTAAGACCTAGTGATTCTCAGGGCTATGCCGGTTGAGGTTCCTTATCTCATCGCCTCTACGGTAGCCGGACTGGTCTGAGTATGAAGGGACGAAAACGTACACTGACTACTCTTTTACTTATTTCTGCCTTTCCTATCATTACTCTTCCAACTGTCCTATCACTTCCGTCTTTACCTTATCTTTGACCACGCACTTAATAATCAAGTGTGACTGTGTCAACGTATTTATAGTTATAGTGATGTGATTCCAGAGCGTGCTGCTGGAGTGACAATGACTCAGCTTTTTCTTCTTCTTTCATTGTTTTAGACCTAGATTTTATGTATAATCTTTTTTTCGGCTTCTTTAAGTTTATGGTTCATTTCTTTCTGTTTTTCTTCTTTTTCTGTTTTACAATTGCAGCATGTTCCTTTACTGCCTGGTTAAAGATTTCAAAATTATTAATATCTTCCTCAGATTTGATCTGCTTAGCATTAGTAGCAACGCGATATAACCTAATCAGCACCTTCTAAAGTTTTAATATATTTGAGTTTTACATATTGATCTCTACCACCATATCCAAACGCAGCAATATCAAATATTTGGTCTTTATCCCTGATAGCGGCAATACCTCCCTCAGTAAATTTATCTATTATGTTAGTCCTAACTTTTGGTTGGTTGAAAGAGGTTGCTGAGGTGGTTGAATTGGTATGGTGGTTGAAGCGGTTGATGGGGCGGTGGAGCGGATTGAAGATGACCAGAAATATCCACCGGTAATGTTTCAAGAGCTCTTTTTTTTAGTTGTCTCAGTTGTTGTAACAATTGCTTTGGTTGGTTTGACAACTGGTTTCAATAACTGTCTGTACCTTCTGTAAATTCCACTTGAGTTTCCTGATGTTGTTTCAACTCCTGTTTGACAGAATCACGTACTGGAAGGTTTTTCGTAATCGTCTCTAGTCGTTGTGGAGCTTATTTAGCCATACGAGATTCCATAGTAAGTGCAGAATCACTCTTGATTATCATTACAACAACTATTTAATTACTCATCACCGGTCAGCGGAAATACGAGATTTTCAGTATACCTGTATATTGTAATGTATCGTAGTTTTTAACCTACTAACCAGCGCTGGAACTCTGCGAGGAAATTCTTCGCATTCCGCTAACATGGAAATTCCCAGCGACATGTTGCGTTGAATGATCTACTACGCTGCTAAAATAACGTGTTTTATGTATACACGGCTACATTGAAACTTACACCTGTCCACACGCAGTTTGTTTAAAACACTTTTAAAATCCCTCAATTAGTTCGATAAGAGCACAGCTGTAATTTTTTTATTAAAAGCTTTATCAGCTGAGCTGAGCAGGCCCATGGATAATATGATAACTGATTATAGTATTTTTTGCACCCCACATACACCACTAACGAGCCTACATTTAAACTGACTGACTACCAGTTATACTTGCCCTGTTAGGCAGACGTGTACACATGACATAACAGGTGGGAAGTGTGTTTTAAATCCTTGGATATTGATAGTACAACACGGTGAAAAATTATGAATTCTCTATCTGTCTGTTTAGTCTTACACTGATAGCACAACACTGTAAATTTTCTGTCAGTCTGTCAATTTAGTATTACTCTAATAGTACAATACTGTGAGAAATTATAAATTCAGTCTGTCTCTTTAGTCTTACGTAAGTGAAAGTCTTACGATATTGAAACACTGTGAAAAATTATAAATTCTCGCTTTGTCTGACTAAATGGTTAATGTTATTGATTTGTTGTAAACAACACCGCTGGTATCCTTTCTATATTTATTCCAAACAATATATTCTCCCGTGATGTGATAGTGTACAGGTTAAGGCGGATGTCACTCTTCGTTCCATGGTTGCCTTGTGAAACTTCGTTCGGGTTCGAATCCACGTGGCGGACAATATTTGTCAGTGTTTGTACAAAAACATTATTATAATTTATGGGACAGCTGCAATCGGCCGAGATGTTGAAATAGGAATCAACGGGTAATTGTAACGAATATAACTTGACCCAGCGAAATTACCTGCTCCATCCAACCCACTAAGGGTGTTCGTTTTCAACCCATGAGTTCACCTTGGGCCGTGTGCCTGATTACAAATTAACAATTATAAAAATAAATAAATATTAATAAATAATTACCGGTGAAATAGTATATGAAACATTCTGCTGGTCGTGGTCAAATTTTTTTTGTTAATTAATTAAATAAATTTTTTTTGCACCATGAGACCACATCTGGGCCTTAATTCTTGTCACTCTTCATTGAAATAATTAGCCCATGTTGATTTCAAAACACAATCAGGCTTACATACATGGCCCGGATCGACTTTTTGGTACTTAAGGAATTAATATTTTCTTTAAGGCCCCGATGCCATTAACAGACCTTTAAAAACACATAAGTGGGATCGTATTAACCATCGTGGAATTTATTTACCTAAAAGATATCACCAAGGATTGATTATGGGGTTAATACAAGGCTCTGATCGGCATTTCTGATACAGGTATGAGCCCCTCCACACACCATTTCGTAGAAGGCTTGATTTTCAAAATGATTGCTCCCCCCCAAAACAAAACAAGGTCTGTTCACCCTGCCTCCCTGCTGCTACATGTGTAGTTAAAATTGAACAAGTGTGTATATTCAGCCTTGTGAGTGGGTCATTACATGATGTGTAAATTCAGAATTTGCTCATTTTTAAAAAACATTTTTTTAAACAAAAGTGACTGTCAAATGGAATTTAATTTTTTAAACCTAAATGGTTCATAAGTTAATTCAGATTTCTTTGAATAAAGTAAAAGTATAAATATATTGCAAAATAAGTCAATCAACCTTCTCTAAATGTACAGAAAAGAGAAAAAAAAATTTCTTTCATTTTTTTATGGACCGTAGGATCACTTGATTCTTGAAATAATATCTGATTGTAAATAATGCATGACATTTTAGTCTTTCCGTGGATGGTCATCATCCACTGACTATGCAAATTTCAAGCAGTAAAACTTCCATTGTTATTAACTATATCATAATTTGAGCTACATGTATTACGATCAACGCGCAAAGTCATTCATGTGATTGAAACGCACCTTTGCCAAGCTGAAATACACATCTGGTGCTAAGATTTTAAAGGTGTTTACAATGGTAACTGCTTTGATTTCTGCTGAACATCCACTGAAGCCAAGTCTTTATTAAGGAGAGACCGTTTAAGTTTCTAAATGGGGAGGGGGAGGAATGCCAGAAAACTATTGTCTTATTCTGAGTTGTGGTATAAAAAAGGACACTATGCCATTCCCTTCTTTACTTGAAACAACTTACCGTGTGATGAATGAAATAAGACAAAAAATACCACAGTCAGAAATAGTAATTTAGCTCCTTACAATTAAATGGCTAGTCCCATACAGTACATGTGCAGTCAAAATTTAACTAGTTGGTAGTTGTTTACATGTAAAATCAATCTCGTACAGGGCCATTACTGCCATCACAAGGCTGAATATACACACTTGTTAAATTTTAACTACACGTGTAGCAGCAGGATTAAACACGTTGTTTAGATTTAAGTGTAAATTCAGTTTTTTTAATATTTTTTGTTGTTTGTGTTTTTAAACAAGCTGTTTCTATCTGGAATTTAATTTTCCATACCTCAGAGTATTACTTTTAATATTTAAACATTAGGATAAATTTACACTGTTCAAAAGCAGCTCAACAAGGTGGTCCTCTCGTCAAGTCAGCAGGTAAGTTTCATAAATGTATAAACTAAACAAGACTTTTTCAAATTAATTTGTATTGTCCATATATATGATCAAAATAAAGATCACTGATTGGTGAAATGATACTTGATTGTTAATCCCTCATGACGAGTCGATCTTTCCATGGGTGATCTTCATTGATTGGCTGTTCAAATGTCAATCAATAATACTGATCAGCTGCTAGACAGTGAAGATGCCACCGGCATGCCAGCCAAAGCCCTGTGATGATTTGTTAGTATTTTATTGCTCTGTAGCAGAGCAAA